>CAOLHI010006041.1:0-45127 GCA_948474755.1 Ctenosaura bakeri | reverse complement strand
TTTTTTTAAAACCACTTACGGCCTTATTTAGAAATTCCCGGCCACGATCAGTCTGTAATTTGTCAGGTTTTCTTCCATCTTGCACGAAAATGGTGTTAAAGGCTTTGGACACTTCTCTACCAGTTTTCTCCTTTAAAGCTAAAGCCCAGGCGTATTTAGATAGAATATCTATGACTGTTAAAATATACTTATATCCTTTGTTGTATTTAGAAAAATGATGCATATCAACTAGATCAGCCTGCCACTGAGAATCCACTTTAGATACAATAATCTTGTTTCTCTTAAAATGAGTTTCGCTGGTCTGTGTAGCGTATAAGCATCTTGCCCAGAAAGCCATTGGGTAACCCCCCCTCTCCTTAGTTTCTGGTTCTGTTTTTTGGCTTCCTGAAAGAGGGTGTTCACTCCGCCAAAGCTCCCAACTTCCCCTGGTGAATAATATATATCCCTTAGGATTTTTTATGCCCTGCCATTTTCCCGGCTAAATAAGTATGAACACGCATGCGTAACAAAAACCGTTTTTATTGTTAGAAAGACAAGAAATACATGTTCACTCCTCGGGAGTCGGTGGAACATTTACAGTCACACAACTCTTGTCAGGTTGTTTCTCAGCAATATCAGCGTCCAGGTCTTCCTGTGTGGAAAACAAGGGGAGAGAAATAATATAGATACATATTTGATGGGGGTGGCTTTGAGAAAACAACTTATTCCCCTTTCTTCTTGGCAACTGGTAACCCACCCATCAATATTAAAAATAATAATAAAAAGAACTCTTACCTTAAACTCTCATAGCCTGAATCAATTTCCATGCTTTCATTCATCTCCTCTTCAACCAGCGTAGGTAGAGTTGGCTCGGGGTCTCCCACCTCCATCGCCTCTTCAGTCTGAGTGGCTACACCATCCACTTCATCTGGGCTCCGTGGGGTATTGGGAATTCCCTTCTCCCCTATCCTCTGGATAACTCTTTTTAAATTACAACAGCAATCGCATTCAAGAAATGGGTCTTGGTCAGCAGTATCCATACTCCAGACCGTGGAGCGTGCATTTTCAGGGTCATCAAATGTCAACTGCCTTCTAGGTTGAATATCGAAAGGTGAAAGAGGCCAAGTATAGCGCGCAGGACCGCGTGCGTTTTCAGGGTCATTAAACGGCGACGGTCTTCTAGGTTGAATATTCAAAGGTGCAAGAGGCATAGAAAAGCCCACAGGACCATCATACCTTGGGGAGGGGCGCCTCCATTCCCTCGCTTATGGGGAGTACCCTCCATGTTGTCTCCGCAGGACTTGTCCGGGCATGCAACAATGGCCGCTTCTCTCCCCACAATATATCTCTCCAAGGGCGTCTTCCTATTGGCCGGTTTGACACACGTGCTTCTGAGGGGTCCAGGTCCGTCCCTATTGGTCGAGGGTGGTGGGGCGGGCTATTCGAGGGGTCACACGGCCCCGCTGGACCAATGGCAGCGCGAGCCGGAAGTCGCCCGTGATTGGCCGGCGTGGATCTGAGGGGGTCACGTGGCTCCGCTGGGGCCCCATGGGAACCCAGTTTAGAAGTCGCCCATTGGACGGCTTGGACCACGTGGGTGGGCAGGGGTACGGCCCTTCCGGATGTCCCGCCCTAGTACTTCCGGGGGAGGGAGATTGATAGGTGCCAGTCATTTCTTGACAGGCCATAAATCAATCACTTTTGACAGGTCATAAATCAATCAAATCTGACGGGTCGTAAATCAATCAAATTTGAGGGTCATAAATCACTTTTGACAGGAGCTACACCTCCCTACTACTATTGATGTACAGTTGAACAGACATGTTTTTAGAATAATGGAAGAATAATTAGCAGCAGCATTTCTAATAGCGAGGGGAAAAATAAGCATTGATTGTTTTATTAAGTAACAAATAGAGACCAAATCAACATTTGGATGGTATATCCAAAAGGGGCAGTGCCATTTCACCTACTATTGCACAAGACAATTTCACACACAGAGGCATCTTACTCCTTCTTACCATTTAACCATCTTGGTGTTTGGATACCACACTCTCAACCCTACACCTAGCAAAGACAGAGAGAAAAAAAAGCTTCATGTGGAAAAAGAAATAACACACTCATACCTGCACCAACTGCCAGATTGGAACAACAGAATATACAGCAATCAGTGGCATGCAAGCTTCGGAACTGTACACCCAATGAGCCTAAGTGAAACAAGCCGGGAATCCTGGCCAAGTGAAAATCAAAGGATAGATAGAAAAGGCATGGATAAATGGTCTCTGTGCATAGACTCAGTGGTGACCTAGCTAAAGATCCACAGGCTAAAGATTGCTTTTAAATGAGATGCTGTGGCCAACAAAGTCCAGGGTTGCCCACTGCCTTCCCTTGTGATGACTAGGATGAAGTACTGGTAAGAATTTTATTTATAGCACTGAGCTGACACATGGCTCATGGCAACAGTTTGAATTTATGTGGCAATATCTAGAGCAATATTACAGTTGCTCTTACAACAAATCATCAACGTATGTTCCACAAGCAACCAAGGAACCTCCCTGCAAAAATTAAACAGTTTGTTTTAAAGCTGAAATAAATGCCCCACAACCCAGTTTAGGATGTACAAGATCAAGGTGTTTTCCTGCATGAGGCATAGATAGGTCTTTCCTGCTTCAGTCATGCTCTAATATAAAAAAAACAGCAAAGAACCTACCTTGGCTACAATGCTCACTTGCATTACAAGTGCCTCCCTTCCATTCCCACTTCTATATTGACAACAGATTTTACAAAAGTAATGCTCAAGAGGCTCAAGAAGAATTAATGCCTTACCCATGAAAATCATAAAAGTTCTTCAAAGTTAGTGTACCATTTTAAAATGACTGTGTGTGTGTGTGTGTGTGTGTGTGTGTGTGCATGCATGTGCATGCATGCACACATACACATGCATCTTCAAGTCACCTGTCAACATATGGTGTCCCCATGAATTTTGTAGAGTTTTCTTAGGCAAGGAATACACTGAGGTGGTTTTGCCAGTTCCTTCCTCTGACATAGAGCCTATGGCAATGGTATTTGTTAGCAATCTCTCATCCAAATACTAACCAGGGCTGACCCTACTTAGCTTCCAAGAGCAGATGAAATCTGGTGCCTTTAGGTATTTAGGGTCTGAAAATGAAATGACAGGTCCTAAAATGACAGTCCCGTATCAGTAATAATTTCACTGGGGATGTTTAGGTATGTGCACAGAAAAATGAAGAGTTTTACTGATGCATGTGTTTCATCTAAGGGTAGGAACAAACCAAGCAGCAATCAGCCCATTGACCTCTGCCTGACATGTCCTCATGGATGCAGTCAACAGCAGCATAGCATGTGACCTGAGACATCTGCTGAAAAAGTCACAGCTTTCCATAGCAATTCCTGCAAGGACGGCAGCTACAGAAAGAGCCACTGGGACTGAGACCAAGTTTATTCAAGAATGCTCTCTGAATGACATCACATATTATATCCTCTGCAGAGCTCACAGGGATGTAAGGAGCATCATGTAGAGGTCATTCTGATGCTGTGGACTGCATTGGCTCAAGATATTGTGCTTCCTGAGGCAAAGAATAAGCAAATGTCTTTTTCTTCTCTTCCAAATAGAGAAGCTGACTGGATTGTCAGCTTAATTCAGCACTGACAGTGGGAAAATATCATCATCTCTACTACATCTGAAGACAGCTGCCTATCTTGTGGGGTTTGGCAGAGTCTGAGGAGTTGCTTACAAGAAGAGCAGGTCTAATATCATACTGAAGCAAATCATAAGTGACCATATTCAGATGATTCCCTGAAGCCTCCTCCCCACTCTCCATTCCAGCATTTGCCACATGAGGCAGTTGCCCCACTCTGCCTAATAACAGGGACTGCTCTGGTCTCACTGTTACCCTGATTTCTGGAATCCCTTGGGGGAGACCTCAGTGTGCTCTACATGCTGGGGAATGGGAACTTGCCAGAGCATGAGCAATAGCAATGCAAGAGGCAGGGCAACCCAGTGGGATCTTTTTACCCAGTCTTTACAGAGTCAGGCCAAGCCAAAAACCAAACAAAAATGTCCAATAAATGACTTTATTGAAGGAAAGTCTCATGCAGCAACACAATCACTCACATACTCACTCAAGACCTATTAAGAAGCAAAAGAGAGGAAACTGCATAGGGGAATATTGAAGGGGTTTAGCTGGGGTGATACTGCACCTTTGTCCTGAAGTCCTTGGTCTGGGAAAAACAGAGCAGAGAAGTGGGGCTCAGCAAGAAGAGGGCTGAGGGGATCACTCAACAGGTGGAGCAACGGTCTGCTGGGATGACTGGGGGTGATCCAAAGAACTGCTCAAAAACTGGGACTATTTGTAGGGGAAAAGGTACCTAGAGGGCTAATCCTTTCCTGGGGAGAACAATGGGTGTTGGAGCGATAACGAAGCTCCATCATGGTAATTTCCTTTGTGTGATGAGATTGCAAGGTGCTGCCAAAGTCTCTTTGGCTGTGTTAGTTTGTGGTGTGACTTCATGTAAGTGATCCTCGCCTGATAGAATATTTGCTCAACTTGGGGCAAACATGCTAATCCCCTCAAGTCAGCATCTCAGGGCTGAGGACCCTTTGTTTATTGTGGGTTTACACATCTTGAGGTCTCCTGGGGCTATGTGACTGGTGATTTTACTGGCCTGACCTGGTTTTCGATCTTTGAAATCCAGGTGAACTCTCAGGCACATTGAATCATATTTTAATATCAAAATTGTAGACCCCAAGATAGGGTTTTTCCAGTGGAGTAACATCATAATTAATTTAGTAATTAATTTAGTAATTAATAATTAATTTCAAACTATTCATTTCATATTAGAGTTTCACACTGGGGTTCTTTTTCTAAAATTCAAGGATGTGGAGGATGGATTCTAACCCTTTTCTACTGCATCACAATCCCCAATCTGCCGAAGCTTCTGTAAGTCACAGATAAGAATAACTGAGGACCTAATGAAAACCCCAGGTTTCCTAGGTGATCCACATGTATTACTATGGGATCTGTTAGACTAGAACTAAGTAAACCAAAGTCAGCTACTAGGCGACTTTGGGCCAGTTGGCAGCTTTCCACCTAACCTAGCTCACAGGCTTACTATTAAACTAGTGTATATACCCAACGTTGCCTGGGATTTTATTTTCTCATAGGTAATACTTTTTAGAAAGATTTGAGATCCTGTGTCTCTAATTCCCCAAACTGTCTTGTCCAATACCTGTAACTTTCCCCCATGTTCTCCAATCCAATCTGTATTCAGAGTTATTAACATAGAGAAGTTGGGTTCCTTAGGGAATACACTGCCCTCCTCCTTGCTGCTAGGTCTCATCTCCATAGCAATCGGCCTATTCAAGACAGGCACATTTGACTGAGGCCTAAGAATTTTTTGGCTGAGAATTCTAAAGGCCCCTCCCTAAACTGCAAACCCCAGGATTCCATAGAATCTTCTTAGTCAGCCAATTGTATAAGGTCTTCACCTAGGCAAACAGACAACTTTTGACTTTTATATATTAGCTAACAAGCCTGGGTGAGAACCCTGTATACTCTCCTGTACTTGTTTGTGCAAAGATACAGGTACTAATTCTTATTATAACCTTGCAAAATGAAGGAGTCCCATTTTTCCATGTTACCTGACAGATAATTCATGCTTTGAACTAATGTATTAAATTACTTCCTGATGCTATAGAAAAACGCAGTACATTCTCCAAGTATGCTTTGCCATTAGCTGCTGCAAAATTTTACTACATATTGCTCTTCTCCAAACCACTCAGAACATTCCCCCTTCCCAACTTTCCTGATCTGGTAGAGACAGGCCCTATTAATCCTCCATAATCTCATTTTCTCATTTTCCTGAGCTGTTCAGCCCCTCCCCTCCCAAATCCCCCTCCCAAAAGGCAACACCACCTTTTCTGGATGTCAGTACAAACATGGGAGCTACCCTTCTGCGGTGGGAATGATCGCATGAACTAGGTGACCACCCATCAACCTGGCCCCACCTTCTCCCCACCTCCAATTCCACTGTGATCCCAATTTGGGGGTCAAATCACATATTGTAAAAACCTTGTTCTTCCCCCGAACAGGGAATAACCTAGAGGTACTCTTGAATTGCTTTATAGCTCTCAGACAACACTTCTTATTGATACTAGAAGGAGAGGAATATTATGTGTTGATTGATACTAGAAGGAGAGGAATATTATGTGTTCCAACAGGACCAGGATTGATGTAAGAGCACATTATTTCTCCTGTGTAGGTTCAGTCTAAGATGGATAGATCCCCAAGTCTATAGACCCACAAGTCTCAGACTTTATCTTTTGTATCAGTATCCTAAGGTGCTCCGTTCTTTCCTGCGTTGCCACACACACACAAAATAAACACCTTATGTAGTCCTAATTCATTACTGCATCCACTCAAAGTGAGAAGCTGGTTTTGTAGAACCTCCCTGAGGGATTCCTGCAGTAAAAGCGTGACTTGCAATTGAATCGCCAAATGGGAAAGAAGCACAGAGGAAGTGTCAGCAACATAGCTTGCTTTTACTTCATCAGTTTGTGTTTTCTGTGTTGCTTTCCAAACCAGAATACCAAGTAATCAATGCTATCTATGCTGATAGCAGGTGTAAGGGGCATTTTTCCAAAATGGACCCCAGAGGGCTGTCCTGCAGTTCAAGCAGAATTTCAATTTATACCACCTGCAACCTGCAAATAATCTATAAAGCCTCCGCTGGGAAACAGAGAAATAAGCTGGAAAGGCAAATACATGCAGTTATTGCGTGCAGCAATAGGCAAGAGTCTGGCAGGCCTGCTTCTCTTACAAATCCCTGGGTAGGATGAGATCTCATGGTTGACACATTGCTGCCTTCTCTATGCTTACCTTCCTTTCTTTAAAATCCTTTGCCTGAGTTCAAATACAGCTTTAGTTAGCAATACACTCAGACAATGCTTGCAAAGAAACTGGTATAAGATGCAGGGCAGCAGTCTAAGATTCTTAGCCTATATTAATAAAACATAAAAATAAACAAAGCAAGATTCTAGCCTCTGCAGATGAGAATGCAGAATATGCAGGTCTTCAGTGAGCAAAATAGTTGCCTACTCTTCCTCAGTGATAGACAGAAGAAAAAATAAAAGTAAAATAAATAAATAAATACAAATTAACTTAATACACAGAAAGCATGAGGATCACATGTTTCTGCTTTTCTCAATGCTGGCTTGTTATTTTTAATGTGCAGAATACAAAGCAACTAATGTATCAGAGTTGAGCAACTGCAGCATATACTTCAAGCCATGGTAAATATGGTAGTTTTGACAGACAGCCTTCCCAGTAGCGATGTCCAGGTTTTGGAATGTCCTCTCCATAGAAGCTCATTGGCACTGACATTATCATAATTCAGAGCCTAGGTTAAAACTTATTCAATTGCAAAAGCATAGCAATCTGTTTGGCTATTTTATTGCATAGCATTTTTCATACTTCTTGTATAACATCCTGTTATCTATTTGGATGAGAGGTGATTTAAAAAAAATTTTTGAATAAACAAAATGAAATGGAAACCAGGACCCACCTTCACTGCTGCCTGCCCCCACAGGACAAAATGAGGCCAGTTGTTTTGGAGAACAGTGGCTGCCTTTCTCTGGAGCAGCGAAGCTGGTTGATGTCTTGTTCTGAGGAGCCTCCTCAGATAGGCAATGACTCCAGAGCACTTATCTAAGGTTTTGTTCTGAAGAGATTCCTAGCTGGCTCTCCAGCCAGGCATCTGGACCTGAATGACTCAGCCTGAGGGGAACTCTTCTACCAGATCGAAGCATCATGTACAGCACAGGTAGTCTCCATCACCAGCTCACCAGTAATGCATCAATCTCTGGAAGGACCTTATTATGCTGAGGTGTTTCAGTGACAGGGGAAGAAGAGGAACGTTAGGAGGAACAAGAGATCAGAGAGTATCAGCAGTGAAGGAAGAGGTGATGGCAGTGGCATGGGTAGCAAAAAAAAGAGAGACTATCCTGAATCACAGCAGTTTCAGGGTCTTCTAGCTCCAAATGTGATCCAAAGAATAATATGCTACAGTTTTCCATGATTATGGCCACACATACTGTCATTCTTTGGAACTAGAAGCTAGGAGAAGCAGTGGCCTATGGCTATTCCGTAGCTGTACCATCAGTCTCAAGGCTGGTTCATAAACGAAACCACCAGCAGCAGCCATGTGTCTCAAACTCTCCAACAGTCTCAGTTTGGCAGGGACAAGGCTGATTAACCCTCTCTTGTCCCACCTTTTCAGCTGCTTTTAAAATGTCCTGGTTTTCCCTCCTCCTTTCATTTTCCCTCTTTTGCCCCCAGCTTACTTCAGTTCCTGCAAAGTGAGTTCAAAGTGCAAAAGTCATTTGCTCTTAATTAACCCTGGGGAGGGGGAAGGGGAGATGACAGAAGGGGCAGAATCCTTCCCTTCAAAGTAAAACCAGGCAAAGGCAAACTGATTCAGCTTCTCCTATCCTATGTGTTCTTCCTCATCAGTAACTCTTGCCATCTTGGCCATGCTTGGGTGCTGCTTTGCTACATGTGTCCTGGTTTTTATCTGTGAAACGTTGGAGAGTATGGTATCTCAAACACCAAGATCTTTGGGTTCATCTTGGTCACAATTGAACAAACTAGCATATGGATTGGTTGTTAAAAAAAAAAATAGACAGGCACAATTGGCATACTGTTGATATGACTGATACAATTGATATAATTGTGGCAGCCCATTTTGAGCCCATATTCATAATGTTAAACATGCAAGCATGCAAGCATGTTTAACTGATTTTGTGTAGTTGGGTTCACATACTGTTTTCTTTCACGAACAAGGACAAGAGCAAACAAAGGCAAACATGAGCCTAATTAGATAGGCACATGAAAATTTGGCCATACAATTTGTGTAAATTAGTTTTCAGTGTTCTTTGTACTGCTTCCAACAGTACAACACTCTCTGAAATGCAGCAACAAGAAGTAATATGTTTTTGTCACTTATCAAAGGCCTGTTTGTTTAGGCAGGTATTTAATGTTCTTCTTTAGACGCTCAGTTTCTGAACTACGGTATTATTGCTGGCTGGATTTGTCTTCCTTTTACTGAGGAGTTTTTAATTGATTGTTGAAGGAGAGAAATCCTGTATTACAATTATACTTGTACTGGAAATATTCCTTTTCTATGTTTTGAAAATGGCTGCTGTATCAAATGCATGCAGAACCAGAGCAAAAGGGAGGGGAAATACGGCAGAAAGGGGGAAAATTATATAAATGCCCAGGCCACATTCCCAGCATCCATGGCAACACTGCCACTTCCTGCCACACTCCCAGCACCCTTAGGAACCCGGTCACTTCCCACCACACTCCTGGTGTTTTTGGCATAGTTGCTACTTCCCACTGTTATTTCTCACATACCTGACAATCCTTTCACTTTCTGCTGCATTCCCACCATGCATGGAAACAGTGCCATTCCCACTGTATTCTCAGCATCCTTGGTAATACTGCCCCTTCCCATTACTCTTCCAGCATCCCTGGCAAGACTCTTGCTTCCTGCCGCACTCTCGCAATCCTTGGTAACACTACCCACCTCAGTCTAAAGACATGGCAACCATGATGTCCCCATATTGCCCAGAAGGAGAAAGAACAAACACTTGCTGACATACACACTCAACATGCAAACATGCACAACAGGCACAAGATGACAGTGCCATCCAACATGTGAGCCCCAACAGTACAGACAACAAGTGTGTGTGCGTGTGTGTGTGTGTAGATATGCAGAGAAAAAGAGGGAGGGAGAGAGAGAGAGGGAGGGAGAGTCAACCCGATATGAAGTGGCCAGAGTTTGCCTTCCCACTTCCCCATCCCTCTCATTTACTCTCCGCTTCATGCTGAGTGCTTGCCTAGCAACATCTGTCTGGAGCGACCTACCTCCAGATCCATCCAAAAATCTCATCCTGAGATCAACGAAACCCAATTTCCACCAGGATGTGGGAAAGTAAGCTTCATCCACTAACTGGCATTAAGCACGGAAGGCTTCTGTGTGGCCTAAAGATTCTAAATTGCTCAGAAATTCAAATTTTGCCCAAAAGTCTTTCAAGTTCAGAAAGTTAGCTTTTAATATATATCTGGAAGGAGACAGGCTGGATGTACAGTAAAGTGAGGAGTCTAAGGATTCATCCCCACCATCCCCCTTTGTTGCTTAGGGTGTGATGGCGTGACCACTGACAGTAACAAACTGCATTCAAAGCTGAATAGTGTCCCTTTCCAGTTGAATGAATTAGATCCTGTTTCATACATCCTGAAGGTAGTTTCATATATTAAAAAATAGGTCTGGATTATCTACCACCTGGTAATACATAAAATGCTGAATCACTTGGGTCTGTGTGGCCCCATATCCTTCACAGTTTCTGAGTGATTGGGATGACTAATTAAGAACAACTAAGTTAGGAATTGAGTTGCATGTTTGCCAGTGAAAGAGGCCAACTTAATTAAATTTATTTTAAACTCAAACTGGAATATCTCCAAAATGAAAGTATTAATTGAGTTATTAATTAGTTCAGTGAGAGACAGTATTAAACAACCAACAAATTTGACATTTCCCAGTTAGGTTTCCCCCTTCCCCAGAAAGTCTAGTGTTCTTAAATTTTTGGAAAAATGCTTCTTGCTTTTTGCTAGCTGCCCAGGGTCAGAGAATTACAAAGTTTATGTCAGAACTTACTAAAGAATAGCTCAAGTGTAATGAACTGCATTAAGAGTTTTTAAAGTCAGCAGCTTTAGTAACTAAAGTAAAAAGAGGGGAAGGTAAGGAGATTACATTTTAAGGGCGGAACAAGAGGATTTTTGGTGGGGTGAATGAGAAATTGGATTTTCAAAAAGCCATGCAGCTCTTTGTTTCCAAAGCTGAAAGCAGGAAGAAGGATGGTGGAGAAGAGGAAGAAAACTATGCATAGGTTTTTTACCTCAACAATTGGCAAAGCTTTTAGAGTAATAACATAAATTTTAAATGGCAATTTAAAATTAATTGTTTTAAAATATGTTCTTTCCAATGGAAACAGAATTTAATTAGATTTTTCAGTGCTATATCAGTTAAATTAATGTGCTAACACTTTCCCACTAACTTTTCTATCAATGTTGCTTTCTTTCCCCATGAGTCAGTTTGATTTCCAAGGTGGGACAATCCTTGAATCCTTGAGTAGCTGAACAAAGTCATTTGCTTAATGATGAAGTACAAGTCATTATTCTGTTTGATGATGTCATGCCTACTTGCAACTGAAACCCTGCAGCTCCTGGCTGGCTCGCCAGAATGACACTGTTGAAACAGTGACATATTTGCATTGTTGTTTTCACACATCATTGAGATGGTTGCTACTGTTGCTGCTTCCTCCTCCTGCTCTTCTTATTTCTCCTCTTATCCCTGGTATTACTCTTACTTTTCCAAAGCCCCACTGAGGCCATTTCAACATTACACTATTATAGTGCTATTATTCCACTTTCAACATCTTGTGGAATCCTGGGGTTTGCAGTTTAGGGAGAGGCCTTTAGAATTCTCAGCCAGAGAGCTCCTTGGCCTCAGTAAACTACAAACCCCAGAATTCCACAGGATGTTGAAAGTAGAATAATAGCACTATAATAGTGTTGGGTGGAAATGGCCTAATAATGAGACAAACACACTAACGTTCAAAGAATTATCTTCCCTAAATACTTTATTTAATGTAGTACATCAGTCAAATTTTAGTCTGCACATTATTTAGTTTGCATTTCAATATATATATATATATATATATTTGCCTTTTTTTAATGGCAACTTTTTTGAGAAAGATAATCAAATTCAAAGGACCATATCCTTCCATATGAACTTGTCTGTGTTTTGAGATCTTCTGGGGAGGCCTTTCTCTCTGTCCCACCCCAAAACAGGCACATCTGGTGGGAACACAGGGAAAGGCCTTCTCCTTAACTGCTCCCAGGCTTTGGAATTCCCTTCCCAGAAAGGCTAGTCTGGCATCCTTTTTACTCTCTTTGTGAAGTCAAGGGGAAGACATTTTTATTCCAGCAATCCTTTGAGATTTAATTTTTTAGGATAAACAAGCTTTGTATAATGTGCTAGAGGTTTTTTTTAATGGTTTGTGTTTTTAACAGGGGTTTTTTGTGGTTTAATTGCTTTTTAATTTTGTATGCTATAAATTTTAACTACATCTGTTTTAACTCTTCTTAAGTCTCACAGTGGGAAAAAGTTAGGATATAAATATTGTAATGATATTTTAAAAACCAAATTAAAAAATTCATAAGAAACAGGCAAACAAAATTAAAGAGAGAAAGAAATTCCTTGTAGCCATAGTCGTACATGAAGCTATTTAAAAAAGTTATCTCTGGTTTGCCTGGTTTAGAAATTTTCCCTTCCATAATCCTATGAAATTCATGGGGTTGCCATAAACTGACAGGTGGTTTGAAGGCACAAATGCAAACACAATGTCAAGCTGCCAGCCAAATGGGTGTGGACTACTCCTTTCTTTTTTGGTATTGCCCATACCCATTCACACCTGTGAGAAATAGCTGAAAAGACTCATAAAACAATTTAGCACAGAATCAGCTGAAGCATTATGTTTATTTAAAAGTACGTTTCTGCAGAAGTGGGTGCTCCCCAGAGAGAAGGACACACCCCAGTATTGAATATGTCATATTTTAATCCCCTGTCCCTGTCGCAGGTTTTCCCTCCCCTGGGATCCCATTGGATAGGACCCCAAAGGTTACAGCCTATCAGGATCGCCTAAGAAGTCCTGCCTCAGTTTACATTTCCCCCTCCCCACTATTTAGTGTCCATTACTCCTATTTACAGTTTTCCTTAAAAGGAATGATCACGAGCTGCCCATGTCTTCCCCTCCTGTATCTTTGTTTCTTATGTTACATTCAAGGTGTCTTATCAGCAGTTTCAAAGTACCCCTTTGTGTTCTGGTATGTCCCTATCAATCAGTTTACTCCTTACAGACAGCCTTGTCCTGTCTGGTTTGTTGTTATCCACAAGGTCTGAAACACACCAGCCACCCTAAAGATCCAAGGTCTTGGAGGCCCTTTTTTGTTCAGCTGCCAATTTTGGAAGTTGTTTTCTTAGACTTAGTGTATTACAGAAGCTCAAATATAAAATATACTGAAATATATGTGTAAATATATCTAAAATATGTGTTATACATATAAGCTAATATATATGCTTCTAATACATGTTATTAATACTATATACCCAGTGCGGAAGCTAAAATAGATTTCACTTCCTTCACACCCAACATCACTGTTCTATTTTGTTTTGTTGTTGAATCTGTTCTTTGTTCCAGTCTGAACTTTGAAGGATGTATCTAAAGTTGTTGTTGCATGCCTTCAGGTTGTTTCTAATTTATGACATTTCTAAGGTGAAACTATCACAGGGTTTTCTTGGTAAGATTTGTTCAGAGGGGGTTTGCTGTTGCTTTTGTCTCAAGCCCTTTTCGCATGGGCCTTTTCTCGCGCGACAGCCCCGTGAGCCTCGCGGGAGTGGGAGCGTCGCTCCGCACGACGCACTCCCACTTCTGCCGGGCTCACGGGGCTGAAGCGGTGCGAGCGCGGGTTTTTTGATTTTCGCTTCCAAGTGAAAATCACCTGCGCTCGCGCAACGCTCCCGGCGCCCGCGCGCACTTACCTTTCGTGCGGAGCGTCCAGGAGCCGGCCGGGTCGCGCTTCCTTCCCTCCGCCCCTGCGGAAGGAAAGGACGGGGTGGGGCGCTCGCGCGACACGTCCTGCTACGCGTGCGCGCGCAGGGAGGGCGGACGGGAGGAGCACCTTCTCTCTCGCGCGTGCGGGGGGGGCGGACGGGAGGAGAGCCTTTCTCTCTCGCACGCGCGGGGGGGATGGAGGGGACAGGCTCCTTTCTCGCGTGAGCGGGGGGGGAATGGACGGATGCGCGAGCCGCCTCCGCCTCCGGGAGGCTGCTGCTTCGCCACTCCTTCCTTCACCTGCGGAAGGAAGGAGGGGAAGCGGAAGCCTCCCGGAGAAGACTTGTTGCGCGAGCCGCCCTCCCCCGCTCGCACGAGAAGACTAATGCGAAAAGGGCCTCAGACTGAGGCCCTTTCCACACAAGGGAGATACATCGTTGTGGCATTGTTGTGTCTTGAATACATCCACACATCAAACTAGTTTGATGTCATTCTGTCGTAGTTCATTCCGCACATGTTTAGCTCTTAAAGTGGTTCACATCGTTGTGAAACTGGTGTAATGTAAAAATGGAAAAGCTCCGAAGCAAATGAGCCAAAACGGTTCACAGTGTTTTTTCCTACATACAGAAGTGCTACATTGATTCATACCACAGAGGTGGGCATTAAATTGACCAATCAGCGATGGCAGAGTGGACTGAGTGAGGGGGAAAAGAGTTCCAGAGGAATTGACACGCAGAAGCTACAAATGATTTTCTCTGCTTTCCTTTGATAGCAACTAGAGGACATTGGAGTAAAACACTGCTTATAAAACACAGTGAAATGTTCCTCCACTGTAGTGCGGAAATGGCCTGAGAGAGTGTTCCTTGCCCAAGGTTACTTAGGGAGTTTCTATAGCTGAGTGGAGATTTGAATCCTGGTCTCCCAGAGTCCTAGTCCAAGGCCATTTCTACACTAGACTGTGATAGTGCTATTATTCCACTTTCTTTTTTTTTCTTTTTTCTTTTTAATAAAACACAAGCATTCAATTGTAAAACAAATTATCCAGATAAAGTACCAAAAGTACAATATAATATAAAACAAACGGACAAGTACATGTAATCAAACTATACAAAATTATAAAACAACATTAAGGGAAATTCCAAAAGCTTTTGAAATTGAGAAATGAGAAGGTTTTTAACTGAAGTTTAAAAATAACAGGAGAAGGAGCAGTCTGCAAATGTTCAGGAAGGCAATTCTAGTTGCTGGTGCCAATTTGAGCAGACCCATTGAATCATTATTCCACTTTCAACATCCTATGGAATCTTGGGGTTTGCAATGTTTGCAGTTTAGGGAGGGGTCCTTTGAGACCTCTTAGAATTCCATAGGATGTTGAAAATAGAATAACAATGCTATAACAGTACAGTGCAGAAATGGCCCAACACTCAAACGACTATATCACGCTGGCGCTCAATGTCACTTATTAATAGGCTTTAAAAACAAATACTTCACAATGCCAGCTGAGAGAACAGCCCTGTTGCAAGCTCATCAGGTGGGCCATTACATGTGGTGTACAGAAATTGTTTTACAAAAA
The DNA here is from genome assembly GCA_948474755.1 of Ctenosaura bakeri. NCBI lineage: Eukaryota > Metazoa > Chordata > Lepidosauria > Squamata > Iguanidae > Ctenosaura > Ctenosaura bakeri. The sequence goes on along the minus strand of CAOLHI010006041.1, from coordinate 29,885 downwards.
AATCCCATGCATGTTTACTTACAAAGATGTTTTATTTGCAAAACTTTCAGGCAAGTGCAGAGCTTGGAGGGGGGAAAAATACCTGTTGGCACTGCAACTCCCATATTCCCTCAGCCAGCATATGGGCTTCTGGGAGTTGTAGTCTAAAACCTTAATGTTGGCAAAATCTGAAATAAAATGATGGCACCCCCTGGGGTCTGCTTAAGCCTGAGAATCAATTTCTTCTGTCCAGCTCAATAGGACTGAAAAGTGCTAGATGACAGCTTTTCTGAATAGGCATAATTCTGAATAGGCATAATTCTGCATAAAAGCATCAGCCCCTTCATTGGTTAATAAGTTAATTAGTTAATAAACAGTGGAGCCAGAAAATGTCAGGCAAAATGTTAAAAATGTAGGCCACTGTTGATCGCTCTGTTTCTGTCTTAAGATGTAACCCAGGCCACAACATGACATTGGTTTAAAGGCTTTCAGTCATTACTGCTCATCGCTATGACATCTTCAGCTGCCTGGACATCGGGGTAATTCATCTTGGAGACTACAATTGATGGGAATGCTGCCAACAGATGATGACACGGTCACTAAAGAGCCAGTCTCTCCACAAGCAGCTTCACAGTGATGCTGGACAGGTTTTGTGACACCCTCATATATCATGCTTTTCTGAGCTGAGTGTCTTTACATGGTGAAATAGAGGCCCAGGGAAGTAAGGCTGTTGCACTACTGTTTCTTGATCAGCTGCAGTACCAGCCTTAAGAACATAAGCAGAGCTAGATCAGATAGAGGTCTAGCTAGTTCAACATTCTGTTCATACAGCAGCCAACCAGATGCTTATGAGAAGCCCAGAATCAGGACTTGAGTGCAACCATACCTTTCATCTGATGTTCCATGGCAACTAATATGACAGAAGCAGTCTGTCTAGCTAGTAGCCATTGCTGACCCTAAATTTCATGAATTTACCTACTCAAAACTGTCCAAATTTTTAGAAAAAAAATAGTGGCAGCCATCATTACACCTTGTGGCAGTGCTACAGTTTAGCTACAAGCTGTGTGAATAATTGCTTTTATCTGTCCTGAAGCTCCCACAATTCACCTTCAGTGGATGAGCTCAGGCTCTGGTAGTATGAGGGAGAAAAAACTTCTCCCTATCTACTTGGTTGTCACCACAGTAAAAATGAAAATGGCTGGTGGTTAATGGGTAAGAAATGAGATCATAGGCATGGGTAGGCATGTGCTCTGTATTAGAGAGGACAGTCCTCCTTTTGAAGATCTTCCAGATGACAATCCTTTGTACTCTATATCTACATAACTGTTTAGTCTAAGTCTGATTTAAACCAAGAACAGGTAGCAAAAGCTGTGAAGCCATCATCAACAATTAGTACTTGAACAGCAGATTTAGCAGGTACATGGGGCAATGTGACCCCAGTCTTCCCAATCCAGTACGTTGTGAAATAGACTGGATTTTTATTTTAATTGTAGCAATTCATTCTAAACAGAAAGAATTTTAGTTACCCATTAAGGACCTTACCTCAGTCATATGTCCTCTTCCATTCTCCCATCCAGATGATTAATTAAAAAAACTTGCCCAAGTGACCAGTCAAAGTATCATAACACCATATTTTAACCTTTTTGAACCAGAACTATGACCTTGATTTTGTGTGTTAGAGCTAAGAGTAATGAGTATTAATTCTGATTAACTTTACAGGGTTGTTGTTAGGACTGCAACTAAATAATGAATGTGAAATATTTTGAATCCTCAGAAACATTATAACAGATGGATTTTAACATTAGTGTTGTTGTTATCATCGTTTTTTAAATAAAACACTTAAAACCACTCCCTGTGTACATACACAACCTTCAAGTCCAAGCTGTGAAACAGGGTTGGGCAATTTGTAGCCCACCAGATGTTTTTATACTACAACTTCTATCAGCTCTCTCCTTTGACAATGCTGGCTAGAGTTCATAAGAGGTGCAATAACATCTGGAGAACTGCAAGTTGTCCAGCCCTGTCACAAATGAACATCATGGGGCATAGTGTTTGATCAATATTTCTCCATAGCAAATCAAGCCAAACAACTTTGTATTCTAACCAACTAATTATGAATTTCTGTCACTAGTTTGAGAGAACCACACATTTCCAACCCCTTTTTATAGCATACACTCACCAATTATCATGATAGAGATTCAGAATTCCTCATCTTATTGGAAAGTGTGAGGCAGAAATAAAACGTTAACATTTTTTTAAAAAAAATCTAGGCATCTGCTTTGACTAAGTTAGAATTAAAGGGACAGGCCTCTTGTTCTCAGGGGCAGATTTAGGTGATAACAATTTTTTGAAAAGGATTCCCCAAAGGTAGGACAACATGTGGGCTGTGAATAATTATCCCACTTTCTAATTTGGGTAATTACCTTCCACCTACTTCACATTCTCCAGGTGCTGTCAGCTGAAGACAGCACACTTTTCATCATTTATTCAAATCAGCATTGAATAATGGCTACATTCCACCCTAGAGATGCTTGTGTTTCCATGGGGAATGTGTAATTTATAAGAAGGGTGTTGGGACATATCATTCTGAACTGCCAATTAATGCATGAAATGGCATATGACTGGATTTCAAATATTGAGAGCCTCCCAGTACTAAAACTAATGGGAGGTTGGGGAGAGACAGGAAATCCTTAGATGCACATATTCGTGACACTTTTCCATCAAACTCTCTCCATACTGGTGATAAGATCTATTTTTCACCAATAGTTGCTACCCAATGCTTCATAGAAGGCTCTGCCCCTTTGAGCAACAAGAAAGGAATTGACACAAGCTTCTGACACTGCTAAGAAATGAAAATGTATTCACCATTTCTGACTAGATTAATTATTGCCAATTTCCACAGAAGAACATTGCACCATGGTCTCTTCTTCTCATCAGTCAATCAGCAGCCCAACAGCCATCTTCCTTCAATGATGATGAAATGAACATCTAGAGATTTGCCGAAACTTTGAAACTTCCCAGTCTACTGCATGCAATAAGAGACCCTGATCCATAGGTGGGCAAACGTGGTTGGACTACACCTCGTTGCAGCCCTATTTGGCATAGCCAATAGTGAGGAATGCTAGGAATTTCTACACTTGTATCATGATATAAAAGTTGAGCTGGGTATCGGCCAACAATAGAAACTTCTCTGGAGAGCTACACTCCCAGATATACAACCATCAAGAATGGTCTCAGACAGGAATCATTCACATTCCTGGCCATGTTTGGAAGTGGCAAGGACTGAATCTGGGATGTTTTGTATGCAAAGCATTGCTGGACCACTGAGCTATATGGTTCTGTCACAGAATGTCAGTAGGTGCCACTTTTCTGGCCCCTGAAGAACTATGACTTGACAGCCTGCTCTTGCTGTTACCACAGTTATGATATGTCTGGTGAGAGCACTAGATATCTCTTGATATCAAACTTATTTGGCCTCTATGTGACCTTTCTCTGCCACCCTACTCCACATGTTTGCAAGGGCCACCAGACAAGCCCGTAATAGGCGTGGCCGTTAATGGTTGTACATTCCAAACCCCATTTAGGCAGGCAGCTTAATGCCTCTTTGATGCTTAAGGGACCATTCCTTCTTGCAAACCACCCTTGCTCAGTGCAACTTTACACAAAGACGCCCGGCTGAGTGCCGAGCCAATCCTTTATGTTGGGCCATTTGCATACTGGCCATACTGTTGTCATCCAGCGCTAAGCTCATCATGTAAAACCTGACCTTTTCCAACACCTTTGTCCAGCTACAAATTTCCGTTGTTCTCACTGAGCATGGCATGGCCTGTAGGCAAAATCCACCCTATAAAAGGTCCCCAATTCCGAGCCTTCCTCGGATCACCCTGGACTTCCATCTAGCCTTGCTGCCGCTCTGTCCAGTGAAGTTTTCCCCTCAGTTCCCGACAACTGAGTCTGCACCCCTCAGAACACTCAGGACTGCTATCCTGCCTTGCTGTCGGTTTGTCCAGTGAGTGGCCCCCTCAGCAAACCGCGCTGAGCTTTCCTCCCTGCAACCTCCACTTCTCTCCAGGACTACGAGAAAAGGTGTTGCATTACCCACTCCGCCAAAACTCCCCATTTCTATTTCTCAGTTAGTTAGTGTATGTCGTGTCTTTTGTGCTGTTTGTTCCCAATAAATTTTTTATTTGTTGCTTTAAAAACTGTGTAACCGCTCTCTGACCTGACGCTGTAGACATAGGGTTAAAAGATCCCAGCTAAAGTTACCCTGCCTCTCATTAGCTTGAGAGAGTGCTTGAGTCTAATTTCCCCCATCTTGTGTTTTTATTTGGTAATTTGGGCGCCCCTCCCAGGACCCCCAATATACAGGTTAACATTGCCAAAATTCCCTATTCTACAAAGAGCATAAGACCCATCATGTTGAAAGATTAGCCATTCCTGTTGCAGTCCAATTCCTCCCTCACCACTGCCCATGTATCCCTGAATCTGTTCCCAGGACAGGATGTCCTTCAACTAAAGCATCTCTGATAAATGCTTGTCCAAGTTTCTTGGGCATTCCACTTCAGAAGGAAAGCCAACAACCTACCCAGGCTTGTTCCATGCCTGGATTGCTCTTTTAGTTCTATAAATCCCTCTGTATTTAAAGGGGAACTTAGTAGTTTGTGGAGTCCAGTGCCAAAGTCTCTACCCAGCACAGCCCACATTCCTTATGCCTGTCTGCTACAACTCACCACGGATGCTCATGCATATCCAACAAGGAACCAGATGCTGACAGAAGAAAACTCTTCTCAAAGATTTGCCAAGGGTATCCAAGGACACTAGCCTATTACTATGAATGATGTGCTTCTCCTTTGATTGTGGTTTCACAGTTAAGTTGGCAGCAAGGAAGGGCAGAAGGCTCCTTTGTCTTTCACTGCTCTTGTCTCCTCTTACTTGGCAGTTGCAAATGCAATAATCAAGCATTTTATGAAGCATACCCCGGATAGCTCTTCTCAAACTGTGTCTCCGCGTAGTGTGAACACTTCCTTAAAGAGCTGGCAAGGTTTCCCAGCACATTAGCAATCCATGCACACACCAAATGGCTTCCGTTTCCAACTCTTTTCCCCCTCTCTTTCATTCTCTGAGAACTGAAATGAATATTAATATCAAATCACACATTTGCATCATGATATAAAAGTAATTTGTATATTGGCCAAGTACAGAAATTGGGTTTTCTAAAATTCATACAAATCCAATCTATCTCCTCCATTTTTCTCTCAAATTGTTACTACAGTTATGATATGTCTGGTGAGAGCACTAGATATCCTTTTGATATCAAACTTATTTGACCTTACTTGACCTTTCTCTGCCACCCTACTCCATGTGTTTGCAGAGGTCCACCGGACAAGCACAGCCGTTAATGGTTGTACATTCCAAACCTCATTTAGACAGGCAACTTAAGCCTCTCCAATGCTTCAGGGAACACCTTCTTGCAAACTGGCCTTGCTCAGCGTGACTCTACACAAAGATGCCCGGCCGAGTGCCGAGCCATTCCTTTATGTTGGGCCATTAGCATACTGGTCATACTATTGTCATCCAGCGCTAAGCTCATCATGCAAAACCTGACATTTTCCAACGCCTTTGTCCAGCTACAAATTTCCTTTGTTCTCACCGAGCATGGCATGGCCTGTAGGTAAAATCCACCCTATAAAAGGCCCCCTTTTCCAAGTCCTCCTCGGACTGCTTGGACTACTTTGGACTTCCATCCCGCCTTGCTGTCAGTTTGTCCAGTGAGCTCCCCTCAGCGAACCTCACTGAGCTTCCTCCCCTGCAACCTCCTTTTCTCTCCAGGACTATAAGACCAGGTGTCGTATTACCCATTCCCCAAAGCTCTCCATTTCTATTTCTCAGTTAGTTAGTCTTGTCTTTCATGTTGTTTGTCCTCAATAAATATTATTTGTTACTTTAAAACCTTGTCTACCGCTCTATGACCTGACGCTGTATACATAGGGTAAAAGATTCTAGCTAGAATTACCCTGCCTCTCGTTAGCTTAAGAGAGTGCTCGAGCTTAATTTTCCCATCTTGTGTTTTTATTTGGTTATTTGGGCACCCCTCCTGGGACCCCCAACATACAGGGTAACAAAATGGCTGTTGGGGGCAAATTCTCCCACCCCTAGTTTTTTTTTAAAAAAAATCAACTTTCTGTTCATTACCTGGTTTGTAAGTATAAATCTGGTATTCATCACTCTCTTTGGGTTTAAGATTGGGTCTATATGCAACATATGTTAAACCGACCCAGCCTCCAACACTAAGGTGGCCATGTGTCCTGCATTCCATAGGACAGTGCTCTTTTTAAAGATCTCCTTTATTTCAAAGTCTGCCCAGTCACCTTGAAAAATAAAAAGGAGGCTTTAATGTTGATCCATTGTTTACCACCTAGATGGTAGACTTAGCAGTTAAAGAGGTCACACAGGGCCTATTCACACTACACAACTGTAACATTATATTGTACTTTAACTGCCATGGCAACATCCAATAGAATCCTTGGATATACAATTTAGGGAGAGGTATTCATAAATACCCAGTTGGAGAACTATAGTACCTCATTAAACTGCAAACCCAGGATTCCATAAGATGCAGCCATGGCAGTTAAAGTGGAATTGTAGTGCTAGCATTGGGCTGTGTGAATGGGCCCCTGGTCACAGCTTTCCCCACTAGGGTGGGGTATTTTATATTGCTAAATTATAGATTTTTTCCCCATAAAAAGGCATCTATCCACATAAAATAGTATGTGCAATATGCAAGTGTGTAACTTACCGTTGCCCATTATTTTGGTAATGCATTCATTGTCCCCCCCCCCCCGATAATGTATAAGTGATCACCCTGTTCAGTCTGTACAGTTATTATTGTCCTTCCTTCATATGCAAGGGAGATTTAGGCTAACAGAAATGTCTGTGTGTATGCCTACCAAGTACTTTGTGACTATCAGCACTAACAATGAAGGAATTGGATGTAATGCACATCAGGGAAACTGAATCAGTACTCTCCATCCTTGACTTCTCAGGAGGTCTACCCAATCCTGTCTGCACAAGGTGCTTAGTTGGCCAGGAGGAATGAAATCTCCTTCTTGAAATATCTCATTGTGTTTAGAAGCACTCAAGAAGGAGATTGAAGAAAGGGAATGGAGATGGAGCAAGAACAAATACCTGTATGGACCAGGCCAAGGAGACAGAGGGAAAATGGCTCCCTCAAGAAAAAGGTCTGGCTCTACATTCAAATTGTACCATACAGGAATGGTTTTATATGATAAGTGGCCACTAACATATTTATAAAACTATATTTTGTTATTTATTTATTTATAATATTTACACCATGTCCTTCAGTCAAAAAGGTTCCCAGGACAGCTTACAAAATTGTTAATTTGACAGTTCCTTGCCTACAGTCTAAATAAGACATTACAAACAAGGAAAATGGAATGGTGGTGGAAGAAGAGATTAAGGTCCTTTTCACACTGTACCTTGTCACGGCAGTGGGGAGCGGTGCTTGCGCAAGCAGCCACTCATGCGAGCAGCTCAAGACAGCCCTTCTTCTTTCTGTATGGCTTCCTGTTAGCGTGACTGTCGCCCTAGCGCCCCTTCCTTCCTTCCGCAGCACAGTCTGGGAGTTGTAGGCTGCGCTGGGGAAAGGAAGTGTGACCGGGCCGCCTTTGCCGACACACCGCACGGAGGTAAGTGCGTGAGGGTGCTGCGAGCATTGTGCGAGTGTGGGGCATTTTCGGCTTAAAGCCGAAAATCAAAAAATGTGCGCGCACCCTGCTTTAGCCTTGTGAGCATCACACGAGGGGGAGTGCGTCATACGGAGCAGTGATCCCACTCATGCGACGCTCAAGGGGCGCTCGCGCAAGAAGAAAAGGATGTGAAAAGGGCCGACAGCTAGCAGATGCTGGCTGCTCTTCTTTCCATCAGAGGCCACAGTGGTGGCAGCGGGATGGAGAGCCTTTCATCAGCTGCTCAGGCCATGGTACAACGGAGCTGTGCCTGCCTGTTCTTCTCTCCCTCAGAAGCTATAGCAGTATAATTAATTCCATAAGATTCATCAAAAAATAGAAGGGCAAATAAGCAATGTTATCAGTTATATAAGACTAGTTTATTCCTTACTGAAAAACAATCACTTCAGGGGGAAGTGAAAAGAGGAAGATGTAACGAAAATATTACAAATTAGGGAAATTGTTTGTGGACATGGCAGGGGTGTCACAGTGGTGCCATATGCACTCATGAATCACAATTCGCAGTCACAGTTCCCTCTACCTTTGGTGATTTGTCCATGTTTCCTAGTTCAGAGCTTGAACAAGATACTTTTTTAGACTACATTTCCTAAAATCTGCCATTCAACATGGCCAGAATTCCTCAGCCAACATCGCCAGTAGCCATGTTTCTAGGAACTATAGTCTGAAAAGTAACTTTGTCCAACTTCTGCCAGTATTATCCAAGGTCTATGCTACAGAGTCTGAGACTGAGGTTTGTTGCATCACTTGTTACATGCTCCCCAAAAGGCACATGTTCCTCTGCTTTTGTTTTTATTTTATACAGATGATTCAGCCTGGGATCTTCTACACGCAAAGCATGTACTCTGTCTCAGAGCTAATAGCTAATAAATGAATTCTTCTGGAATAAACTAGAATCCTCCTGGCTGCACAAGAGTATTACTACTGACTTTTGAGGTTTCTATCTGGATGTGACTATTTTCTGACATCTTCTTTGATGTGAAATAGCCATAGGGCAATAGATTTATGTGCAAAGCATATTGCAGAGATCAGAGCAGGCATTCATCTGCATAACAGATGGAAAAAGTAAGGTACCAAAGGAGAAATTTTCAAATCACTTTCAGAATTGGAGTCTCCGAGATATGGAAGAAAATTTTAACAGGATATTCTAAATGGTGCCTCTATGGAGGTATCACCACACTTTTGCATTCCCATGATAGTTTCTGGTATGAGCAGGGAATGATTTTAATTTTCTTTTTATTTAGATTTCATGACACAGTCCTGCTGTAAAGGAGCACAACTGAATCTGCAATCAACATTCAACATTCAAAACTCGTCCAGTAAACTACAATCATGGAATTGTAGAATCGAGAGGGTCCCCAACAGTCTTTCAGTGCCACCCCTTGCCAATGCAGAAATTGACAGCTAAAGCACCCCTGGCAAATGTCCTTACAGGTTTGGCTTTAAAACCTTTAACAAACACATTTTGCGGTACTGGTTATTTCTCCCAGTTTTGTGCCATCTGCAAATTTCATGAGCCTTCCTCATCTTTCTTCATCCAAGTCATTTATAAAGCTGCTGAGAAAACGGCCCAGGACAGAACCTTCCGGCAGCCCACTTCACAGCTCTCTAGGATGACAATGAACCATTGAGGATCACTGCTTGGGCTCAGTCTATCAACCAGTTTCTGTACATCCATCTCCCTGTGGCATCATCTAGTCCACATTTTATCAGCTTGCCTGCAAAACTGTCATAGGGGACATATCAATGTGAGTGATGCTTTACAAAGTATAGATGATGTATCATTGCCTTGAAGGAGCTCACCATCTCAAATTTGTCAAACAGGGGAAAAAAGAAGCAGCAGCATCCCTAGGAACATCCTACAGCAACTGATGTACATACAACCTCTGGTCCTGAGAGGAATTTATACTATCTAGGTGTGTGGTTAATTCACAGTTCCAGGTACCCTGGGATATTGATTAATCCAGCCTTTTAAACTTAAAAATCCAAATCCACATGTAAATATGCTCTCTTCACCTTTCTAAGAATCCCAGGGAAAAATGTCTTCACTTGGCCTAGTGCAATCCCTCTTCTCATCACCACAATTATTTTTCTTACATCTATCCATATAAAATGCCCTTCTGTCTCTCTCTGTGTCTGTCTCTCTCTCCCCCTCCCATGTCTTGAAAGCACAATGGGCCCATGTTGGAAATGAAAAGGCAACTGTGTTCAAATGAAACTGAGGGAAGGGAAGGGAAGGGAAGGGAAGGGAAGGGAAGGAGACAGAATTTACAGTCCCCAAAGTAGAGCCAAATCTGGAGAGGAAGATATTCTTTAGGTAAAGAAGCAAGAATATCCCATACAAATAGACATGTACACAGTGAGGTCTGGTGGCAGAAGGTCAGTGCATCTGCTTCAGGTTACAGTTCAGGCTTTGAGGAAGTTATCCAAGATGCCTCACCTATTTGGGGGATAGAGTTCTAGTCGCAACTAGACTAAACCTATTGAATCCTTGGGAACTTAGTAGATCAACATGTACGCATATTCCATTGATTCAGTGGGTCTAATCTAAACAGGACTCACAATTGGATTTTGGCCATAGAAATTTGGATTTGGGAAGTAAGTGAAAAGTTGGAACTCATGCCAGTCACTGAATTATGGGGATGAGCAGCTTACTTAGAAAAGGCCAGTCTAGAGGACTACATCAATCAAAAGCAGAAGAAGAAAAAACAAACACAAATCAAATATATAAAATAAAAATGAGTTCAGATTTCATGAATGATTTAAGCTAACTGCTCCCATGGTGGTTAGTCAGTTCTCCACAAGTAGGAGGCTTGGGACAGTCTTCCATGGTCACATCAATAAAAAATGCATGAGAACATACACACATGTTGTGGTCATGAATTAGTGATCGCTCAGAGAATTGATTCTGGACAGACTGGCACATGCTGTCCTTACAAAATGACCATTAGCAGTGGGGGTGCAGACAAACCTGAGGCTAGAGTGTGCAACAGATACTCATCCCCATCTTGGTATTTGTCCTGGTACTTCCTTCCCCCTGCTTGCTTTAGCCACCCACCTTGCTAAAACTGTGTGTGGGGTGTTGAAGTAAGCAACAGCAACTGAGGAAGACCTTTATGAGAGAATGTCCAGCTTAGAACCCACTAAAGAACTATTACATGTAACACAGGGGTGGGAATCACCTGGTCCTCCAAATCCTCCCAATGTTATTGGATTATAAGTCCCAGAAGCTCACACCAGCATAGTTAATGATGAAGAATGCTGGAAGCTACAGCATCTGGAAGGCCACATAATTCCCACCCCTGATGTAGCAAGAGGGAGGAGGAAGAAGATGGGAGTCTGGAAAGTTGGAAGAGAAGAGATAATCATTAGAAAGAAACCATCTCATATACCAGAGAGTGTGTGGAGCCTGGCCCTATGTGAGAAATTAACTTGCATGATGAAAAACCACATCACCAAGAGACAATGATGGCAGTAATTTTATTGAGATGTGGTATCCATTTGTTGTTTTTGCTAATAGAAGCTCATCTCAATACAAATCTCCAGAACAATTAAAGAAATTCTGGATCAGCTGATTCTAACTTCAAATGAATATACAGTTTATGGATGTTATTACAGCACATATGAATTTTTTCTCTTTATTAATTGGACTGCTCCTCAATAAAAAAAACTGTCTAAATAAGGACAGTGTGCACGTATATGTTTGTGTTCTTCCACTCCCTTCTTGTTCCTTCTTCTTTCTTCCTCTTGTTAAGATTTTATGTATCTTATGATGACTGTATAGGGGTTTCTTGCAATTGGTTTTGCATGTTTCTTTATTCACTTTGTACATAAAATTCAATTAAAAAAAAAAGAAAGAAAACTCTGATGCATGGGGAAGGAGGGGGAGATAGTTCCTCCCCCCTCCTCCTTTTCCTCCTTCTTTCAGCACTGGATTGTATATTCCTGCTCTCCAGTTGTTCTCTGCCTCCTGGTTGCAAGCCTGCTGCTGAAGACAGCTTTTTCAATCTGGGATGCAGGCTATAAATATGTATGTGGGTAATTCTAACGGAATGCAGCCGCTTTCAGAACTGCCGGTTCTCTCTGCATTATCTCTGCAATTAGCATGTTTCCTACAATTGCATAATAGCTTCTTGGTGACTCAGTGGTAAATGAGAGAGATGGAAAAATAGAGAGGGGTTATATGTGAGAAAGCACTGCATCACCTTCAGCTACACAGACCCCAGAAAGAGGAGAGGAGCAGGGGCAGCTAAAGACTCACATCCACAAGATGAGGTTAGGAGATGTTACCGCAGTTTCTAGCCCGGACTTGTGGGATATTAGATATCATTTTGATATCAATAATTTGGCCTTCTATATCCCTTTTTCCTCCACGTGCTTGCAAGGCCCCCGGACAAGCTCGCATACAGGCACGGCCGCTAATCGCTGTAATATTCCAAACAAATACAGGCAGGCCAGAAATAGCCGACCCGCCACTTCAGGAAACCTCAAGGCAAGTACCACATTATGTGTGCACGCTACTTACAAAGAACTCCCTGCCCTGAGCAGGCAGCTTGACTAGCCGAATACTCAAATGTCAAGCACTCCGCGTTTGCATACTGGCTACTCTATTGACAATTCGGTCTTAACTCAATCATGTAAAATACTGACCTTTTGGAGGCTTTGTCTCCAGCCCGAAACTCATTGTTGTCCCCAAGAACGGACTGGCCTATGGCCACATTTTCCCCTATGAGAACCCCTGACTTTGAGCACTTCTTTGGATTGCTTGGATCTCTCTTGGTTTTCATCCTGCCTTGCTGTCTCTTCATTCAGCGAGCCTTCCCCTCAGCTCCATGTGCTGAGAAATTCCATTTCCATGAACTTCTTCTTCTGGCTACCCAGGCTTCAGGAGAGGTATAGTATTTCCCATACCAAACCCCCTCTCAAAATCACTCTATCCAACTCCAACCCTTATTTCTATAGTTCTCTGTGTGAGTGTGTTGCATACACTTGTTTGGCTGTATTTTAATAAAAACAACAATTATTATTTTACTTTTGTTTGCTCCTTGACTCGGCCTGACCCCGTAGATATTGGGTAAAAGATCTCGCTTCGTTGTCCTGCCTCTCGTATTGCTAGTTTGTGCTCTTTTGACTAATTCCCAACTTTGTAATCTGGAGCGCACTTAGGTGTCCCTCACAGGACCCACAGAAATCAGGGTAACAGAGGTGTTATTGTTTCTGTTGCTGTATGCCTTCAAGTCATTTCTAGCTTATGGTGACCCTAAGGTGAGCCCACCACAGGTTTTTCTAGGGCTGACAGCGTGTGACACATCCAAGGTCACCTAATGGGTTTCCATGGCTGAGGGGGGAATTGAACCCTGCCCTCCAAGAACTACACTAGCTGTTCTCAAAGAACTACACCAGTGGTTCTCAAACTGTGAGGAGGGACCTTAAGAGGGGGCACAATAGTTGCGCAAGGGGAGCACTAGAAATGCCAGCCTGGAAAGTACAGAGGGTGTGATAAGAGACAAGCCTCTGTGTGTGTATATGTGCAGCACTGAGGACTGACTGATCTCTGCAAAAAGAGTGACTCATTCTTCCCCCATTAAGCCTTGCTCCAACCTCAGACATAGCAACAATCGGCTTCCCTTTTTAAAAATGGTTTTCCCACTCAGCTTCTCCAAATGTTTTGTTGTTGTTGCAGCAGTCACATACCCCTTAGTGACCATGAAGCAGTTTCTCAGATGAGGAGGGACAGAAGTGAAAAGAGGAGGCAGCAAGTTCAAGAGCTCACCATTAAGACAAATGGCACATGTGGCACAAGGGGCCTGTGAAACAGAGAGAGAGAGAGAGAGAGAGAGAGAGAGAGAGAGAAAGAAAGAAAGAAAGAAAGAAAGAAAGAAAGAAAGAAAGAAAGAAAGAAAGAAAGAAAGAAAGAAAGAAACATACGATGGGACAAGAGGGGTGTGAGATCTCAAGTGGGGGGAATGTTGTGTTACTATAGGGGAAAGGAAATAAACCAACTAAAGAATCATTACAATTTTGGAAGGGGAATGGAGCTATTTGAAGTGAATGGATGCAGCCATATCTTTAATGCTCCTGGTGGTGGGGAGCACTTATTATCTAATTGTAGAATAGATTAAAATTAAGAACATTTGGTATAAGTGGTTTGTAAGTTTATGGGGGTTTTTTATATTAGGTATTAGGTATTGTGTTGTGTGTTTTGTAGTGTCATGTATTCTTATGTTGTTAAACAATTAATAATTTTTTTTTTAAAAAAGTGTGGGGAGTGCAACATCCAAATGTAGATCTAAAGGTGGACACAGGGGAAAAAGTTTGAGAATCACTGCAATACACCTCTCTTAATAGATCTTAGATCCCTTGAAATAATCTTACAAAATTGGACCACCAAAGGTCCTAAATAGTTCAGCCTCCTCATGTATTATCAATCAGAACTGTGCTAAATGATAAAGCACTGAGAAATATTAAGAGAGTGATTGTCATTGACCCTCCCAGGAATAACAAAGGCTGCCCACAATCTATCTTCTGCACCCTTCCTTGGGAGTAAACTACACTGAACAGATGGAGGACACTTCTGCTTATGAAAATTTTCATATTAAAAAAGGAGTTTGAGTGACAATGGATGAGAAAAATAGGAAAATTAAAAATAGCCTGCCTACTCATGTTAACCCCCCACTCCACACACACCTTAAAAAAAACACCAAAAAACAAAAACAAAAAACAAACAAACACCTGGGTTTAGCAGATCTCAGGGCCCAGCCCTGAGTTTCTAGTCCTTGTTGGTGGTTTCAGCTCTGGACAAGAGGAAAGTTATATGTGTAAATGTTCAACTTTATCAATAAAGAAGCAGTTTGCTACAATTCATAAAGCTTACCGTATTTGCCGGTGTATAAGATGCACTTTTCCCCCGCTAAAAAATGCTTTCTGAAAATGGGGTGCATCTTATACTCTGGTGCATCTTATACACTGGCAAATACTGGTGACTCCTACCAGGTGTAAATGCATAGGAAAGCGATGGGGGCGAAAGGAGTGTTTGCACAATTGCTCATTTAACTTCCCCTTCCTGTCATTTTGCCTGGGTGGGAAGAAGTCCCCACTAATGCAAAATGCATTGGAAAGGTGGCAGGAGCAAAAGGAAATCCTTTTACTCTCCTTCCTGTCATTTTGCCTGGGTGGGGAGAAGACCCCACTGATGCAGAGTGTGCAGGAAAAACAGGGAGGCGAAATGAGCACTAGTTTTCCCACCCAGGCAAAATGACAGGAAGTGGGGAGAAAGGAGCTCCTTTCATCCTCCCCACCTTTCTTATGCATTTTGCCTCTGTGGGGTGCTAAAAAAAGTTTTCCTAGAAATTATGGTCTGAAAATGGGGTGCACCTGTTGGGCCCAAGACCCTCTGGGTAGGCCCTGTGTTACACACTCACATATTTTAGTTCAGCTTGCCTTCACACTAACAATCGTATTTGGGGGGTTAGCTCATGCTATTGCATTGCTAGGTCAAGCTGCCATGTATGTTGCAGACCTGTGAGAATAGTCAAGGAATGTTAATGATGGTTGCTTCACTCCCTGCACCGTTTGCTACAGTGAGGGGAGAATGAAGCCTGATTAGAGACCATCTGCCACTGTCTCGAGCAGGCAATGAGATTTGGCCATGAGCCTATCATGCACCTGGCCCATGGGTACCTCAGTAATTGGTGTCCGAGGAGGGATAGCCCCCCCCACCCGTCCTGGCACAGTGGATTGATAGATTGACAGCCTGTTTTGCTACTTGCATATGAAAAGCCTATATAATCTGTTGAAACACTGAGAATGCTGCTCTGTTGCCTGCTTTGCCTTTCTGATGGAGTCGAAGTGTATGTATGCTTGTGTGCCTTTCATTGCTTTTTTTCTTTTGCTTCTTTGCTTAATAAACTGCATCCTCAAAGACCAGAACTGGCTTGGTTCTTGCCTCCCAGTATCTCATATTTTGAACCTTGCACAGCCACCCAATCCAGGGGGGGTCGTGTGTGCTACAGCGTCTTATATGCCAGTGAATCTAATGTGCTGGCAAATACAGTAATTTATTTGTTGCTGCAACTTGCAAAAGTAATTTTGGGAGCCTAGGTGTTCAGTTGTGTGTGTATGTGCCTTCCAGTCACCTGTCAATTTATGGTTATCCCATGAATTTCATAGGGTTTTCTTGGGCAAGGAATACTCAGTGGTGATTTTGCTTGTTTCTTTTGAAAAAGAGTCTACAGCATCTGGCATCCAAGTACTTACCAGGGCTGACCCTGCTTAGCTTCCAAGATCAGATGGGATCTGGTGCCTTCAGGGTATTAGTTTCCATCTTTTCTCTCAGTCCTTGTAGTGCCAGGGCTCACCTTCTGGGAAAAAAGCAAGTACCAGTAGGTTAGATTAAATATTCCCAATCCCATCTCCCTAAGTGGGAAGCAATAATCCCCTCATCTCACTTTGATTAGCAAACTGCCCCTTTAGCCAAGATTTATGTCTTCACTTTTTAAACAGGGAAATATGTTCTGTGCTTGTGTGTGTGCATACACACATGTATTTCAATGACAAAGTATGAACAACTCTGGTTGGTACTCAATGCATAGCACTTAATGACATCACCAGGGGCTGTCCCTGAGACTCAGGTTTGGGCCCCGAAACCTCAGAGTCTTGGACAATCTTGAACTGGCAACCCTACCAGCATCCCCACTTAGATTGTGGGCATGGGAACATTAGAGAGGCAATGTATTTCTACTTTGAAGATGACAGCCTCTGTTTGAAAGACTTTTGAAGGGAAGTCCTCTGTGTGGTCCACATCCAGTTTAAAATCCAAGTGTATTTTAGCAATAAAGATGGTTATTTTTCTGCTGGTTCATTTCCACTTTTTGGCAATGCATAAGGTGAGCATCCTTAAGAGGCACACCATGCATGGGTTTGGCCAACAAAATATCAGCATGAGCATACAAACAAGAATCCATGAACAAACTGGATTCTTCTAGGATACTCGGCATACCAGGATGGGAATGGTCTGAGGCTACAGATCTGCAGTGGGCTAAAGTCTATATTTAATGATGTTATTTCTTTTATTTCTTGTGAAGAAATCTTATTTATTTGTTATTTATTTGTAATGCTAAATTCTCTTCCTTGGGAATGCTGGGAAGTGATCTCCATTCCGTGAAAGTGAAGTCCACACAGAGTTGGCTCTCATTTGCTACCTATAAAAAAAAAACCCTCTCTGGTTTATACTCTTAAGGCAGAGTGAAACAGCTCTGTTTAATCAGTGAACACTTTTCAGCTGAGTTCACAGTGAAAAGTACATGGTTTCTTACAGGGCTCCAGAGTGTGGGTATATTGAGCTGCGACTGGCTAATTAAATCTCCCTTTGGTATTGAAGGATATGAGAGATACTTGTTTTTCCATTGAAGTGTCTCCTGTATCTTGCCTTTATTCCTTTGGTCCTGGATCGTGGTTTGTTTGGAGACCTATACTTTGGTACTTATTTTTTACAAAATGCCTTATTTATATCTTTCTTGCTTTGGTTTTGTTTCCAAGTTTTTCCTCTTTCCAATATATGTGTCTTGTTATAAATACTGTGTGTGTTGGTTATTATTTGAAGCCTTGCTACCAAGGGCTTTTCCGCACCTTACCTTTTAACGCTGCTGGGTTGGGGTTTTCGCGTGAGAAGGCTTGGAAGGAACACTCTTGCAAGCCTCCTGCTTCAGCTCTGCATCTCCTTCCTGCTTGCGCAAGTACCTCGCCCGCGCCTCGCCCCTTCCTTCCGCAGTGCAGCCTGGGAGTTGTAGGCTGCGCTGGGGCAGGAAGCGTGACCGGCACGGCTCAGGAGGCTTCGCACGGCAGGTGAGTATGCCCCAGGCCCCCGAGCGATGCGTGAGCACAGAGCATTTTCGGCTTGAAGCCGAAAATGAAAAAAATCCGTGTATGCTTTGCGTCAGGCTCTTGAGCGTTGCGTAAATGTGAGTGCGTCATGCAGACCGCTCCTCACATTTATGTCACGCTCAAGGGGCCCTTTCGCTTCCAAAACACAGTGCAAAAAGGGCCCTACTGCAGCATCCTGTTGCTTGGACATTACTACTCAATACTAGTTTCTATCTGAGATGCAGGAAACAGTAGGTGCTCTTTGTCCCCATTGACTCACAGGGATGCTCTGGGATGTTTGGCTAGGGATGTAACATTTCACTAATTTTATTCTTGAAGAAAGCAATGAGTAATTTTAGCAATTTTCTCCTCACAGTAAGAAAGTGTTTAAGACTATGCAGTTTTTGAAGACTAGTCACAGTTCAGGACTTTTTCCTTTGCTAATTTTGTGTGTGGATATTTTATGAACAGGAAACAGCATATACTGCACAAAAAATGTTGTTGCCTGTGTAGAAAATGCTGCTTTCTGTATGAAAAACAAAAAGTGCTAAGTCTGGATTCTCCTTAACACTGTTTCCCAATGCTCCAGAAGTATATTTTTCAACCATTTTCTGAATATATTTAAATATTCCTTCCATCTTTGTCCTGGCTCAGTGACCAAGATGGACAGAGGGAATGGTTACAGCATATCACTATGCTGGTGTTAGCTCTAGAAAAGGTTTGTGTTAGCTCTTGTGAACTCATCTCCCTGGGCTCTGGGAGTAAACTGGGAGCAGTGGTGATTGTCTTAGCTATATATCCATGAGTCTTTGCAGTCCTGTGAGTCTTTGACATTTCTCTGCAGGACAAAAAGAAAGAAGAAATCAGCTCTATGCAGCCGTTATACTTTAGTACAGAATTGCAGCAACATGTGTGATAGCCCTGGCCAAAAATTTCTCCCATGACCATCTCCTCCTCCATACCAACCACTACTACTCTGGCCTCTCAGGAAGAGAAGAGCACTCATGCTCAGCATGATTGTGCCTTGATTCCAGTGGCTGAAGAAAAGCCCTCCCTCCATACCAATTGCCATTGCTCTGGGCTTATTGTGTGAGAAGAGCCAGCATTTGCTGGACTTAATTATCTCCCCTGCTGCCATCCCCCTTTCCCTATGTTACCTGTCTTTTTAGATTGTAAGCCTGGGGGAAGGAAATTGTCAAATAATAATTTGTAAACCCCTCTGGAAAAATTTTTTGGCTGAAAGGTGTGGTATAGATGAGCTAGATTAAATAAATACATAAATATGTGCTCTAACATTTTCATACCTCACCTTGTGAAGAGGCATGAGTGTGAGCAGAAGCCACAGCATTTGCATGGAGGCATTAACAAACATTCAGACAAATGTACATAAAGCACCACTTCAGATCTGTTCACTCAATACAGGATGTTTAGGGGGTGAAGTAGCCAGTGCCAGAAATGTTGGGGCTGAGGCCAGCATGTACAGACCTATCTTCCCTACACACATTGCAGTGCCTTACTCTGGTATACATCTAAGCAAGGTTTCTATTAATTCAAAAATGGTGGAGAAAAATCCAGTGTCTATTAGGGCCTTGCCAAAATATGTCTTGAGAGGCCCTGAGAATGTCAAGATAATCTTCCAGAGAAGAGATGTAGCGGCAATTATATACAATGTAGATGCTATACAAAGGATGGGAAATCAGTTCAGGGCACTGGCCCAGACAGCACCAAACTCCTCAACATACAGTCTGATGCAAGCTGGATGGCATCAAGGGTGCCAGCCTATGGAATCATGGTATTGGCACTTTTGGGATTGGCACTTTAGGGAGGAGCATTTAGAATTCTCAACCAGACAGCAATAATGCCTCCTCAAACTAAAAAGCCCAGCACTACATAGGATGTTGTCATGGCACTTAAAGTCGAATACAGTGCTATGATTATATAATATGAAAAGGCCCTTGGTCACAGCCTCCCCCACCATGAAGCGTTGTACTGTATTTATATCCAAATTATACTTGTTTTTGTTTGCTAAAAAGGCATCTGTATGCATAAATTAGCACATGCAGTATGAAAATCTGTAACCCATCATTGCCTCCCTCCCTTTTTTTGGTAATGCATTCCTCTTTTTTTTTTCCTGATAGTGTACAAATGGTCACCCCATCCAGCCCCCACAATCATAATTACCTTTCCCAACAAAAAATGGTTCCCGCATGTAGAACGGACAAATAGACTAACAGAAAGGTCTGTGTGTACACCCACCAACTGAGAGTAGATTGTGACAGCACTAAAGGCAAAGGAATTAGATGCAAGGTATATCTGAAGAGCCAAACCAGTTCCCTCCATTCTAGGGCTACCAAAAGTTTTGCCCGCTCCTGCCTGTACCAGGTGGATTCATAAGATGCAGCTTTGGCAGTTAAAGTGGAATCATAGGCCATTTCCGCACTAGCCTGTTATAGCGCCTGTTATATGGAATCCGGCTGGCCCCTCCCGAAACTGCAAACCCCAGGATTCCATAGGATGTTGCAAGTGGAATCATAGTGCTATAACAGGCTAGTGCAGAAATGGCCATAGTGCTGTAATTGTGTAATGAGAAAGGGTCCTTATAAGCTTACAGCTATGAACTGGGTTCACACTTTGTAACTGGTTCTTTCTACCCAGATACAAACTATCTGAACTGCAAATGCAAACTATCTAAAAATTCTTTAGCCAGGAGCATGCAGGTTCTGGAGTTGTTTGTGTGAAAGAGAAACAATGACTTCCTTATAAGCAGAGGTAAATTAAAAGGCTTAAGAGTGCTCAGTGCATAGAAGCATCTTTCTTAGACGTTCTTGTTAGCCCAGTGGATATAATTTGGATCTTGCTCAGAGCTGGTTTCGAGCTGCTGATTCTTTATCTTCCTTCTCAATGTTGTTCTGCTTTCCAAGCAAAAAGGCATAAAGTCTGACAAAATAAATTGCAAATCCAGTGGTTCCACAAAGTTAAATATAACAGCTATACAGAAGACTTGGTCTCAAGGTCTGATTCCTGCTACTCATGTGGCCCAGGGGAGACTTGCATCTCACAACAGGCTGCAGAATAAGTGGCTCCTTTCATAGCCTGATTTCCCTGCTAGTGTTTTATTTTTGATCCATTTATTGTTCATTCATTCCCACCCCCAATTTGCTCAATGGTGACCCCCACCCACAACCAATAATAACATGTTTCAGAAGCCTGATTAAAAACACTGCAATAGAGTGAATCAATAAGCATTGGAGGCTGAGAACATAATAAGTATAATAATCACCATTAGGTAACAAGCAGGGAAAGTTAGAGTGAGGCTGGTAATATTGTAATTATATTAATCTGCTTCGATCAGCTTCCACACTGAGGCTTTGTCTCCTCTCCCTCCTTGCAAAGGAATGGAATAGAAAGAGTATGACATATAGATGCGGGGGGGGGGAGCAGGGCTTCTGCCCACACAGTTCCTGTGGCACAAAGATGCACACACATAGCTAAGTGACATCTCCTCATGTGCAAACATGCCCAACTCGCATGTAGCTGTATCCTCAGCAAAAGCTTTAGAAGACAGGCTTTGCATTCACACAAACTACACCCACAAAGCCAAATAAATACATACACAAGATACTACACTTGCAATCAAACACTCCCACAAACAGCATAAGCAAATGTCACCTTATGAACTACCGGCTTGCTAAACATCATCTTAGAAAATCAAGTGCTGGCCTATTCATTTAATCTCAGAAGGTAATATCATTACAGGTATGGTATCTCTCAGCCATCTCAAAGGAAGCATGTGCTGATTCTTGTGATGTCTTCTAAGTGTGGTGGTCATTTGTAGTTTACACCCCCCCTCCCAAAAAAAAGAGAGGAAATATATAACCAAAACGCAGTGGGGGGAGGACAAAATGGGAAACAGATCTGCTAAAAATTCCTCATGTTAACTTACAGGCATAGGTGTAGAAGTATTATTTTCTGAGCAGAAAATACGGTTTCCTGTGCAGAAAACGCTCTACTTGGGGACTTGTTCTACATAAAATTTGCACCTTTTGGGAGGGGGCAGAAAACAACATTTCCATGCATGCCTCTTTTTTTTTTCCTGTGCAAAACAACCAGATATGAATTTTGCAAAGAGTAAGTCCTGGGTTTCAAATAGTTTTCAAAAATTGTGCAGTTTTCAAAAACACTCTTACAGCAAGAAAAAAATTGCCAAAATTACTTATGCTTCCTTGAAGAAGAAAATTAGTGAACAATTCCAACCCTACTACATGCTACATGTCAATGGGCTCCTGTTTTCTCTTTTTAGATGGATATTCCTCTACTTGAAGGACTCTCAGAAAAGAGTCCTCCATTTGAAGTCATCCTCTAGCTGAAGGGCTGCTATGTGGTTACAACAAATAGACTGATGACAGGGCGACAGACTACCTTCTGTGGAATGAATATGCAATACTTGGTTCCCGGTCTGGGTGGCTATATAGCTCTTTTGCAGACCTGATTACTTAAGGAATATTCCATCATAACCATCACAGCAATCTTTCCTCTTGCTGACGCTTTCTGCACGCTTGCACTTAACTCATTTACCCCATGGACTTTTTGCATTCTCATAGGTTTTGATAAACCGAACTCTTTGATTCAGGATTTTTGTACATTAAAACTTTAGCTGAGTTCCTGAGTGACTGAAGCTACAGTACAGTGTGGTAAAATCTTGAGATGTCTTCACACAAAAGTACTGCCAGCACTTTTCTCCATTGTCCTGTCTTGGGTCCAGCTGTGACCATTCAGAAGTATACATGTGCCAGTAGATGAACCATCATTTTCCTGTATTTCCTAATGCACACAAAGAGTTGCCTGATAATTAGTACATTAGAGGCTGCCTCAGACTTCTACACTTCTACACTGCGAAGAAGCAGACTTCTTCGAGCTACCACATATCTATGCAGCAACGTCTCAGTTCTCTGCCTTTTATTTGCTGAACATTGCAGCAGCAGCTATAGCAACACCAAAGTGTGTGAAGAAAAGCCGAGTTGCTTAGAGATACTGTAAAATAAAAACGTCTGGCAGATTAGTGGTGTCGTACAAACTATACTTCTCAGAACAGTTTATTTTGTGTTGGAAGATGACACTGCAGGTGTTCTGCAATGTTTGAGTTTATTTTTAAGTGGTTTTAATGCTATACATAATTACATTTTATTGATAATTTGTTTCATGTTTTTATCTATACCATATAGATCAGCGGTTCTCAACCTGTGGGTCGCAACCCCTTTGGGGGTCGAATGACCCTTTCACAGAGGTCGCCTAAGACTATTGGAAAATATGTATTTCCGATGGTCTTAGGCTCCATTCCCTCTTCGGTGGTAGTGCGCAAGCACGAACCACGCACTCGCGTCCTCCTGCCCCCTTTGGCAGGAGCGGGTGCAGCCACAGCGCCGCCACAGCAGGAGTGGTGGTGCACAAGCACAAGCCACGCGCTTGCATCCTCCTGCCCCCTGTTCAGAAGGGACTGAAATCGCTCCCCTTCTCCGCTACCGGGAGAACCTTCTGTCTGACGGGCCAGTTTGGGGGGGGCGGTGGCAGCACGGGGGGCAGGTCCCCTCCTCACCATGGCCCCTGCTCCACTCACCATGGAGGGGGTTGCTGCGGAAGGGCCCGGGGCCCCCGCAACGTAGGGCTCTTCTGGGGTGGTGAGCTGCGCCCGGTGCAAAAGACAAAGGCGCTGGGATTCCTTCCCCCCGGCCAGGGTCGACACTCTGGAAACTTTTCCCACACCGCCCCCCCCCAGCGGAAACGAGAGCGAAGCAGAAGCAGAGCCCAGAGGGATTCTAGAAGTTTTTTCCCAGGGGGGACACACGGCTCCTCTTTCCTCCCTGCCCGCCCCCCCTGTTCCTGGCCAGCGAGGCGGCCTTTGCCGGGGGGGGGAGGCATTTTAAATAATAAATAAATAATTTTATGGTTGGGGGTCACCATAACATGAGGAACTGTATTAAAGGGTCGCGGCACTCGGAAGGTTGAGAACCACTGATATAGATGAATGCCTGCCCATTGGCCATGCTCGCTGGCACTTCTTAGAGTTGAAGTCAAATACGTCTGGATGGCCACAGGTTGAAAAGGGCACCTTATATCCTGGTTCTGGGAACAGAATATAAATAAATGAATAAGAACAACAGCAGTAGCAGAAATAGTTGTTGTTGTTTTGGAAGCAATTCTAACTGGACTGACAAAATATCTGAATGATATTTCCATTGATAGGATCACAACAGCACAGTTATGAAAAGCAAAATTGCCTGGGACATTCCACACAATCCCATGATAAGTCACTAATTCCTAGATTCCTGAACAGAATCTGCATCGTTGATGGTCCCAACCTCCAGCTGGTTATACCTGGTAGACTGTGGTGATGATGATGATGATGATGATGATGATCATCATCATCATCATCATGAATCATAGAGTTGGAAGGGGATTCATGGGCCATCGAGTCCAACCCTCTGCTCAGTGCAGGATCTCCAGCTAAAGCATCTCCAGCAGGTAGATGTCCAGCCTCTTTCTGAAAATGTCCAGAGAATGAGACCCCACTACCTCTCTAGGCAACTGGTTCCATTGCCAAACTGCTCTTACTGTCAAAAAGTTCCTTCTAATGCTCAATCAAAATCTGCTCTCCTGTAAATTAAGACCTGGTCCTTCCCTTTGGGGCAGTAGAGAACAGGCCTGCACTCTCATCTTTGAGACAGCTCTTGAGGTATTTAAAGAGTGCAATTATGTCATCCCTCAGTCTTCTTTTCACCAAGATGAACATGCCCAGCTCCTTCAACTTTTCCTCATCTGTCTTGTTGCCCATACATCTTACCATTGACCTTCTCTGAACCTACTTCAGCTTGTCTATATCCTTCTCAAAATGAAGTGCTCAGAACTGAATTCAGGGCTTTAGATGAGGCCTGATCAGAGCAGAATATAGTAGGACTATTACTTCCCTCGACTTGGAAGCTATGCTTCTATTAACACAGACCAAGATGGAATTTGCTGCAGCATCACACTGCTAGCTCATATTTAACCTACGATTAACAATAATCCCAAGATCCTTTTCATATGTAGTACTGCTGAGCCAAGTATCCACCATCCTGTACTTGTGCATTTGGTTTTTGTGGACTAAATGTAGAACTCTGCATTTGTCTCTGTTGAATTTTATTTTATTAATTTCAGTCCAGTTTTCTAGTTTATCTGCATCCTTTTGAATTCTGTTCCTATCTTCCAATATGTTAGCTACCTCTCCACACCATCATCTAAGTTATTGACAAAAATACTGAAAAACATCAACCCTGGGATCAAATCTTGTGGCACTCTACTTAAGACTTCTAATCTGATAACAACTCTTTGAGCACAGTTTTCCAATCAATTATTGATCTATCTGATGGTGTTTCCATCTATTCCATATTTAGTCAGTTTGCTAATCAAAATTTCATGGGGACCTTGAATGCTTATCTGAAATCCAGATAAATGACATCCACAGCATTCTCACCATCTACTCAACTAGTGACTTGATTAGGAAAAGTTCGCAGAATTGTTCTTGAGAAACCCATGCTGACTGCTACTGATCATTGCATTGTCACCAAGATACTTATAGAGAGACTCCTGTATAATCCTTTCTAATATTTTTCCTAGTACTGAGGTCAGGCTGACTGGTCTGTAGTTTCCGGGATCTCCTTTTTGCTTTCTTTGAAGAGAGAAACAATGTTTGCTCTTTTATAGTCCTCTGGCACTTCACCTGCTCTCCAAGATTTCTTAGAAATGATGGCAAGGGGTTCAGAGCGTGCATCAATAAGTACCTTCACCCTCTGGGATGAAGTTTCTCATGCTCTGCAGATTTGAAATCATTTAGGTTAGCTAGGTGATTCCTCCCTATCAATCTTGATTTGCAATCCAGATCTTTTGCCAATGTCTCTGCTGCTCAGTGGAAGCACACAGTTCTCCTTTTGGAAGAAAACTGAAGCAAAATGCATATTGAGTTGTTTTGGAGTGAGTGTAGCTCCCAGACCCCCTGTGGCTGATTCTCTAACTGGAGTATTCTTGTTCAGGAATCCAGACAAGCTGGAGGAGATGTACTGTAGCGTGTCTCTCTATCAGTAACAAAATTTCATGATAGAGGAGGATTAAGAGCCCCTCACGAAAGGTAGAAACCTGGTTCCAGATATAATAACCAACAAGACAAAGAAAATGAGGAAAGCAGCAAATATGCAATGCTTGTAAGGGACAGGATTCATATTGTCCTCCAGATGTCATTGGACTGCAACTCCCAGCATTCCTCATTAGATCTGATGGGACTTGCTGTCCATCAATATCTGGAACACTCAATCATTCCCATTCCAGGGCATGCTGATCAGATTTGCAGATGATACCAAATTGGGAGGAGTAGCTAATAGGCCAGAGGACAGGATCAAATTTCAAAATGTCCTTGACAGATTGGAGAGCTGGGCCAAAGCTAACAAAATGAATTTCAAAAGAGAGAAATGTAGGGTCCTACACTTGGACAGAAAAAATGGAATGCACAAATGTAGGATGGGGGACACGTGGCTGGATAACAGTACGTGTGAAAGGGATCTAGGAGTCTTGGTAGATCACAGGCTGAACATGAGTCAGCAGTGTGATGCAGCAGCCAAGAAAGCCAACACGATTCCTGGTTGCATCAATAGGAATATGGTGTCTAGATCAAAAGAGGTAATGGTATTCTGCATTGGTTAGGCCTCATTTGGAATACTGTGTTCAGTTCAGGGCACCTCAATTCAAGAAGGATATCAACAAGCTGGAGCGTGTCCAGAGGCGGACAACCAAAATGTTGAAGGGTCTGGAGGCTATGTCCTATGAGGAATGGTTTATGGAGTTGGGTATGTTTAGTCTGCAGAAGAGAAGGTTGAGAGGGGACATGATAGCCCCATTTAAATATTTGAAGGGGTGTCATGTTGAGGAGGGAGCAGGCTGGTTTTCTGCTGCTCCAGAGACTAGGACAAGGAGCAATGGATTCAAGCTGCAGGAAAGGAGATTCCACCTAAACCTTAGGAAGAATTTTCTGATCGTCAGAGCTGTCTGGCAGTGGAATATGCTGCCTCAGAGTGTGGTGGAGTCTCCTTCTTTGGACATTTTTAAGCAGAGGCTGGATGGCTATCTGTTGGGAGTGCTTTGATGTGTGTTCCTGCACTGTGGGGGGTTGGCCTGGATGGTCCCTGTGGTCTCTTCCAACTCTATGATTCTATGATTCTATGTATATGTATGTATGCATCCATGCATGATTATGTATCTATGTATAGGTATACATGTGTGGGTGAGTGTATGGTGAATATGGGTTAGGGAAACCAGTGATGATCAGAGAGAGAGACAGAGAGAGGTGATTTGGATTTGACTTACACAGAGTTACTTTTTATTCTTTGTTGATGAACAAAAACTATTTACGTAATGTTGTACATTGTTTGTTTGTTGGTTGGCATTTCTCTCACCCCTCCTCATACCAAACCCTTCCATTGCTGTGCTACACGGTGTTAGAGTCCTGCCAGCCTCAAAACATAAGCACACTAAAGCTAAACAATCTGTGAGGAGGCTGCTCTGGATAGCTGCAAAGATGGTCTTTCCCCTTTCCTCTCCATTCAAAATATCCCTGTATCATATCCTCCAGCATTCACAGATGAAAACCAGGGTACCAATCACTACCAGAGTGCGGTCAAAAATGGGGAAGAACAGATAAGCTAGGAGAAGCTGCAGCTCTTTGATTTTGCCAGAGCCTACGGGAAGGTCAGGATTCTGCCCCTCCTCTCATCTCTCTCCTGTTGCTTGAGTACAAATTCCTTTTGCACTTCAAACTCACTGCAAAAGATGAAGGGGAAAAGTGGCAGGAAGAAAGAAAACCTGGGACATTTTTAAAAACAGCTGAAAAATTGAGATGACAGAGAATTAAATAGAACTGTCTCTGCCAAATCAGGACAGCTGGAGGGTATGCTATATAGCAGTCATTTTCAAATTTTGCCCTTCCAGATGCTTGGAAGTTCAAGTTCCAGAATTCTTGCTTATTGCTTGCTGGCATTTCTGGATGGTGAGGGCCAAAATATCTGGAAAGCCAGAGACTGAGAAGCACTGCTATAAAGTGCAAGATGAGGTGGGGTTAAGGACATGGCACACATTTTCACAACCCTGTCTCTCTAGGAGCTTTGCTGTAAACTTCCCTTGTTCTGCATTAAATTTCTCTCCTCTTCTCCCAGCTAACACGCTGCATCTCAATTGTTCTCAAAGATCAATTTAGCTGAAAGATGAAAACATGCATGCCCTGTTGAGACATTAAACCTGGACTGGGAATTGCTGCTATATAGGAGGGGCCGCATTATTATTTGTTCTCATTAACTTTATTTATTGCTTGCCTTCCCCCTCTCACCAACAAAGCTCACAAATTAAACAAACACAGTATAGCTAAAATATTCAAAAGGTTAACATTAAAATGTAATTAAGCTGTCAATAGCCTTGGAAATAATTTAAAGCATACAATTAAAAACAACAAAAAGGAGTACAATTATAAGCAGTACAAAACTCTTATTAAAAATGTTCAGTTCTCTTAACTATCAGCCTACCAACAGAAGGTGAAGAAGGAAGGGGCCATTCTAGCTTCCTCAGGGACTCTAGAGACTAGGAGCCACTGCCAAGAAGCCCCTTCTGACTCAAGAAAATAATCCCATGCATTCTGATCCTGCATCATGCCCACTCTACTCTGACCTTCCCATATTAAGCTGGAATGTCTCAAGGAGGCTTCTCCAAACATTCAGCTGAACATGCTTCAAAACCTCCCCACAACAGAGAATCCACAACAGAGACCTCCTCACATGTTCAGCCAAACACTCACAGAAGACCCCCTTCAGATCTTCCTGTTCATTACAGAAAAGTTTCAAGTGGATAAGAAAAGGACATTCTCTTCAGCAGGGCAGGACCACCCCCTCCACTATCTAAATTGGCAAAACAGTTCAGCAAGGCAGAGCAAGAAAAAGTTATTTTATTGACTACATCTGTTAAGTCAGTGGTTCTCAACCTGTGGGTCGCGACCCCTTTAGGGGTCGAACGACCCTTTCACAGGGGTCGCCTAAGACCATCGGAAAATCCATATTTCCAATGGTCTTAGGCTGCATTCCCTCCTCGATGGTGGTGCGCAAGCGCGAGCTTGAGGGGGCGGCGGCAGCACGGGGGGCAGGCCCCCTCCTCGCCATGGCCCCTGCCCCACTCGCCACGGAGGAGGGCACTGTGGAAGGCCGCAAGGCGGCGCTTTTCCAGGGGGGCGAGCTACGCTCAGCGCAAAAGACAAAGGCACTGGATTCCTCCCCCCCCAGCCAGGGTCGACACTCTGGAAACTTTTCCCACACTGCCCCCCCAGCGGAAACGAGAGCAAAGCAGAAGCAGAGCCCGGGGGGGTCTCGGAGTTTTTTCCCGGGGGAGATGGGCGGCTCCTCTTTCTCTCCCTGCCTGCTCCCCCTCCCTCCCCCCGTTCCTGGCTGGCGAGGCAGCCTTTGCCGGCGGGGGGAGACATTGTAAATAATAAATAAATAATTTTATGGTTGGGGGGGTCACCACAATATGAGGAACTGTATTAAAGGGTCACGGCATTAGGAAGGTTGAGAACCACTGTGTTAAGCCATTCCCGTACTACACTGTTATAGTACTGTTATTCCAACTTTCAACATCCTATGGAATCCTTGGGTTTGCAGTTTACTGAGACCAAAGATCTCTCTGGCTGAGAATTCTAAAGGCCTTTCCCTAAAAACTCCAGAATTCCATAAGATGTTGAAAGTGGAATAATAACACTATAACAGTGTAGTGTGGAAATGGCCTTAGATTCTCTCAGATAACATGGACATTCTTGTTGGAGGATTCAGTCCATTGTTGTCCAAAAATGCTCCCAAAGCCTGGAACAGGGATACAGTTTGCCTGATTCAGTCTTCCATCTTCAGGATGCAGCAGGATTCTTTAGACCTTTCTTTCTCTCTGTTTCTCCTTCTTAACTGCTGTAAGCATTTTAGTAACTCACAATTCCTGATTAGGCCAGATTGTATTTTTTTAAAAAAATCACTTTTCTTGCAATTTATAAATATGTATTCTTTTATATAAGAGCCAGCAGCATAGTGGTTTGAGCGCTGGATTACAACTCTGGAGACCAGGATTTAATCCCCTGCTCAGCCATGGAAACCCACTGAGTGACCTTGGGTGTGTCACACCATCTCAGACCCCAGTAAACCACAAAATAGATTTGCCTTAGGGATGCCATAAAGCAAA
>CAOLHI010006040.1:0-45463 GCA_948474755.1 Ctenosaura bakeri | reverse complement strand
ATAAAATGGCCCATTGGATCTTATTTCCTCCTCAGCCGGTAGACCTGCTGGAGGACTAAGGCAGTTGCCATCAAAAAGAGTAACATTTCTAAGCTCTGATGGGAAGGAGCTGAGGCAGTGTTATCTTTCAACATCTGTTTGACATTTTGCTGATGACTGATAATGGTTGTCTTATCTAACTTTTATTTGTTATTGTTACAGACAGATTTTGAAAAAGATGTGGACATTGCCTGTCGGTCAGGTAAGGTGTTCAGATCACCATGTAAATGCAGAAAAATAAAGTGAAAATACTTTTGTTGTTTTAACTTAAAAGTGACAAATATACCTTCAGGTGTACTTTTAATAAGGAAGGCTATTTCACCAACATGGATACATTTTTAAAAAAGGAATATAAATGTCAGAACTTTGGAAAGTCTCTTTTTGGATTACTGCTCCCAGTGACCACAGGATTCATCCTCCATTGAACAATAAACCATGGGAATTTTAGCATGAAAAAGTAACTTTTAAAATTCTGAGAAATATTTACTGTCCAGAAATACATTTTGCTATAGGAAATGAATATGTGAAAGTGTTTGCAGAGGGTTTTGAAAACTTAGTTGCTTGAACTCTTCGTGAAGATGGCCAAACCAATCAGTGTGAGAGGTGGAGTGAAATCAGCCCCGAAGCATACAAAGGGGAAACAGTGTGGAAAACTTCCAATCTTTATATGTAACAAACTTGAGAAAAAACTCCTTGTGACCTACTGAGAGTATCCAACCTGCATGCATCACTGCTCCTGAATCTGCAAGCATGTACTGGATTGTGATCATAGTGTGCAGCTAGCCTAGTACAGTGCTTTCCTAAAAAGCCTTTGAAAAGTTGGTTGTAGCAGGAATAGTGGTAAAAAGAGAAGACTTCTCAATCCAACACATCTCCATCAAGATTCAGTTGATGCTATACCAAATAAGAATGTTTGTAATTTTCCTGAATGAAATACAAACTGGTGTCACCAAATACCATGCTTGCCAGATTTTAAATGGTTCCAAGTTCCTTTTTATTTCTGCCAGCGTAAACGTTTATGATCAGCCCTTTGCTTTGCAGAAAAATTGGATGAGAAAACTTGAAGGTGCCTGGATATTTTACAGGTGCTAATCTAGAATCTTGTTGGGCCAGCCATGAATAGTTCCTGTGCTAATGTGACACTGTATATAATCCTTTAATGCTAGTTCTTTACCACCTTGTATATTTAAAAATATATTCTCAGGGTCATTTGAAAATAAATGTTTGATATTGTTATCTTTATTTTACAAGAATGACTTTACTCTGCTCCTTTATTAATATATTGGTATGGTACTTTTTGGGCAGATTCTGTCTGGATCCACACTACATAATTATAGCACTTTTTTTTTACCACTTGAACTGCCCAGGCTCCATCCTATAGAATCACAAGATTTGCCATTTCATGTGATATTTACAATTATTTACCAAAGAGCTCTAATGACATAATTCGGGGGCGGGGGGGTAATCTTAGAGAATTCTAAACACCTGACTAGGCTACAGGATTCTGTAGCATGGAGCTATGGTATTAAAATAGGAACACGTTGTTATAATGGTGCAGTATGAATAATAACATATGAACTGAGAAGAACTCTCTAATGGTCATGTAAATGTCATATTCTTTTTTGAAGGATTCATCATTAGAAACTTAAAAAAATCAATTTGGAGAAAAAGTCTTAGGGTAGACTTTCTATCTTGAAATTAAAGGATTTAAATATGACTTTTTAAATGAGAGATTTAATAGAATGTGACTGGGTGAAGTGATTTTGACATGTGGCCTAGAAGCAATGTAATGACCAGCTTGCATTTTTCAAAAATGGATTTTCTCCATTTTGTTAAGTGCTATGCTGTAAGTAGAGTTAAAATGGTCAAGCCTGTTTCATACATATCCTTTCTTCAAACCAAAAGGTTCTCCTTTAATAGTTATCTCCTTAATAGTTATCACCATGTATACCTCTGTGTAATGATGTGAGTTGTAATATCTGGGGTTTTATTAACTTCAGCCATCCAAAAAAAAAATTCCTCCCTTTTTCCTTCCTCTTCTAGAGTAACCCCAAATGCTAATACTTTTCTTTGCTATCAACTGGCATTGCTGAATCAGTTAAGGTACAGGCGAGCAACTGCAGCTCCTCGGGTTTTGTTGCACTGCAATTCCAGCCTTACTCTCCATTGGCTATGCTGTCTAGGGCTGCTAGGGGCTACAGTCCAAAAATATCTAGAGAGCTTCTCTTTGCCAACCTATGGCTTAAAGCTTGTCCTACCATCCTCAGTTGGGATGATGACATTCTTATAGCCAGAGTAAAAACTTTCACTGCTGTGCCTAATAAAAATGTGTGGTCTTGCTTTCTATTTTCCAGTTCTCCATAAGGATATTGGACCATGCCGAGCAGCAACAATAACAGGGACCCTTTCTAGAATCTCCCTGAATGATGATGAAGAGGAAAAGCCAGCAAACCCAGAAGGAATGAGCTACTCAACATTGCCTGGGAATATAATTTCTAAAGTTATCATCCAGCAGTCAGGAGGCATGCATATGCCCATGAGCATGAGTGAACTGGCCAACCAGTGTCTGAAAAAGGACAACACAGAGTTGCGGCGGACTGTGTATTTATGTACTGATGACAACCTGAGAGGTGCAGATATGGACGTTGTCCACCCTCAGGACCGAATGATGGAGAGTGACTATATTGTCATGCCCAGAGGCTCCGTGAATACACAGGCATCTCTGAAGGATGACAGCAAGTTGAATATAGGCATGGAGACTTTGCCTCATGAAAGGCTTTTGCACTACAAAGTTAATCCTGAGTTTAGTATGAACCCCAATGTAATGGACCAGTTCAATATGAGTTTAGATCAACATCTCCCTACCCAGGAACACATGCAGAACTTGCCTTTTGAACCCCGCACAGCAGTAAAGAATTTCATGGCTTCAGAGATGGATGATAGCACAGGACTAGCTAGGAGCGAAACTGGATCAACCATATCAATGAGTTCTTTGGAGGTCAGTAAAATAGAAACTAAATGCATGTGACGTACTGTTCTAGGAGTGTTAAAGTTAGCCATGATTCTTGAACCTGACATAACCTGCCTGCCACTCATACAAGCAAAGGGTGGAATCTCATGGCATGGGCACATATGTGACTACCCTGAGCCACATGAGTGGTAATCAACATTATTCTATTATTATTATTCTATTATTATGATGCGAAAGTCCTTACAGAATCCACCATATCTATACGGTTTACTAATACGTTACAAATTCATGGAGGGCAATTCTGGAAGTGGGTGTAAATCATCATGACTATTTGCCATTTGAAGTTCAGAGGCAGTACCAGTTTTGCGTAGCCAACTGTGGCAGAGTCTTACTGCCCTTATTTTCTCCTTGTGGACTTCCATAGGCATTTGGCTGGCCATTCTGATGCTGGGACAAATGGGTGTTCGTTCTCCTCCAGTGGGGCTCTTCTGATGGTTTTAATATTGCGTTTCTCAGACCAGTAGCACCAAGTTTATACTATGAAGAAACAGCTTTTACACTACTGGGCATGTGTGTAAATAGGCCCTTTTTACATAATTGAATGGAATACTTTTAACACATATCTTATCTTTATTGTCTTTATATTTATATTTCCAAGTTGATGTCCTGCCGTAATACTGGACTTGACTTGTAAACAATCCACAATGTTTCAGATTTCATTTTTATACTGTTAGAGCCTTAACGTTGGCCATTTCCGCACTAGATTGTTATAGCTCTATGATTCCACTTTCAACATCCTATGGAATCCTGGGGTTTGCAATTTCAGAAGGGGTCGCCCACCCCTCCTGAAACTGCAAACCCCAGGATTCCATAGGATGTTGAAAGTGGAATCATAGCGCTATAACAGTCTAGTGCGGAAATGGGTATTGTTGGGGCCTAAAAGTCATGCTCATACTCACTCTCTCACTCTTTCTTTCTTTCTCTCTCTCTCTCTCTCTCTCTCACACACACACACATACACACATATACCATATTGGATAAAAAAGAAGAAGAAAATTGCATTAGCACCAGTCATTATTTTGTTTTTCTTTATTATCCCACACGGTTTAAATGATTTTACATTGTTTGAAAGTACTGATCTTTTAATGTGTAGTTTAACTGGTTTTAAAACTCTTTGACGATTAGATTTTTAAGATGTACTTTGTTTTAATTCATGATATGAGCTGACTTCATTTCCATGTTGGGAGAAAGTCAGGAAATAAATGAAATAAATGGTGCAGGCCATGAAGCAGAGGAGAGAATACCACTTCAGGAAGATGGTTTAGGTTTCTCTTGCCTGCATTTGGTGATCCCAGTTCAGATACGTGTCTGTGTTTACTCTAAAGCCCTGATTGGCAACTGCATAGTCCCCCCGCCAAGCAGGGCACATTCTGACCTCAATCTGTTCATCTTGACTAGAGCAGACCCTTTGAATCTAGAGGATTTACATAAGTGTTGATTTACCATTCAGTAACTGATTTAATGGGTCTACTCTAGTAAAGATGTCCAATATAATTCAGGCCTCTGGGCAGTGATGTAGACTTCAGTCAATTGACTAGGACATAATTCAGACTCAAGTTGCTTCAGTGACTTGACCTGGACTCAGCTTGGCAATACATGACATATTCACTCAGCTTGATCAATGACTTGTTGTTTTTTTTTAGTGACTGACTTGCTACTCTTGGTTCAGTAACATAATGCATTCATCCAAAAACTTTATGACTTTGAATAACACTTCCATTTCTTTTTGCCTACATAATGATCTGTTTCAACCCCAAGTGCGGGCAGACTTTTTGTAGGGGAACAGTCAACAAGTTAGGCAATGGGCTTGATGCACGGTTGAAGTCTGCTCAGCAGCCTGTCCCCACTTCATATCAGAGGAGCCTTCTAAAACTTTCCTAAGAGCAGTAGGCAAGAATCGTCTCCAAAGCGCAGGGTGTGTTTCTCAGAGGGAACAGCAAATGTGTTAGGCAACAGGGTTGATGAAGAAGGATCCTTCCTTCTAAAGCTTTTGAAGTAATGAGGAGTAAGAAATATCCTATTCCCCACTTTTGAAAAAGCCTCCAGCTTGGAGAGGGGGGAATAAGAATGTTCCTATTCTCCATGTCAGAAGCTGCAGACCCTTGAAAACCTATTAACCCCCACACCCATAAACCCCACCAACACTTCCACACTTGAGAATTGACTTAAAAGTGTCCTGCAAGGACTTGAGACTCAGCTTGAGACTTGAGGGTACAGACTTGAGACTTGACTTGAAACTTGGAGCAAAAGACCTGAATACATCACTGTCTCCGGGTGCATGGAAGTATCATCTTGTCACTTCAGATTTCACCTTTTCACTGAAAGCACCCCCCCTTTTTTTTTTACAGGGTTTACAAAGTACCAGGGCAAATTAACTACAGCAGCCATATTTTTACAGGAGTTAGGGCAATTGTTGGCTAGTTGACAGTGATTTTCAGACAACTCCTCTAACTATTTTAACACTTTGGGGGCATCTTGTAGGGTTAGAGGACAGACAAAAGGAACTGACTATAGGATAAAGCTTAGTCTTTGGTCCCAAGGTCCGGAAGTAGATGGTGTTTGAATGTGAAGAAACAAGGTGTTCTGAGAACAAAAGAGGTAAAAATGTCAAAACTGTTTTCTAGAGAGGATGTGTCAGTGTTTGGAGGAAAGCTGCAGAAGCATGCAGATTTCTTGGTACTGTTTTGTCAACTGATGAATGGGAGTTGCTGCAGCTGCATTTAGAGGCAAGGATTTCAGTTTTTGATACCTAATAATTTTATAATTTAGTGCACTTTGTATTAGCATACTCCATTCCTTGTGCCATGAGATGGTGGTAGCTAGTTTGTGAGTTTGATCAACCTTGTCTAGGCATAAGTCTAAAAGTCTTCATTGAGGGAAAACAGCAATAAGATGGCATATGTTAATGCTCTGCCTTGGTTTTCTGCTTCCAAGACTTGACAGGCTTCTTCAAAAGCCATGTTACGTGAGAGGTGCTGCCTATCAGCAGAGAGTCTATGCCATAGAGTGGTGAGCTAGATGGGCCAGTGGTCAGTCTCAGCGGAACACAGCTTCTTTTCTTTCATATCCCATTGCCTTCCAGTGATCCTAATCCTCAGTTCTCAAGTATGGTGTAGAGCAAAAACAAGTAATCTGTGTTTTAAAGATTGCTAACAGTTTACATAGTATTTAGTAACTTGAAGTGAGATTTTGGTTTGTTGGTCGGTCAGGATTTTTGAAACATTACTATCAGTGTCAAAGATTTTTAAAATATCAATAAAATTTATAGAGACTGCAATCCTGTACAGATGTACCTAGGAGTAAGGCATACTGAATAACGTGAAAGTGAAGGGTTGCATTTTAATAACATTAATAAATGCAACCACAACACTAACTAACTTTAGGGGCCTTTTACATACAGCTGTAGCAAATGGCTCTAATGGCTCTGGACTTTGGTCTAGCTGCAAAGAGTGGTAGTCCCACTACAAGCACTAGAAAAGAAAAATAGCATTTCTTGGCTAATATCCTATTCTGGTGCAGTTAACTAGTGGTAGAGGCAAAGGTGTTGGTGATGTCAACGGTGGCAATGAGGAAAATGGAAAAATGATGACAATTGGGAGGAGAGGTCCGGTGACTCTAAACAACCTATTTCTGACTTGCCAGGGTGGCTGAGAGTAGGCAAGCTCTCTTTCTTCACAACCACCTCCATGTACAAAAGGGGGAAGAAAAATAACACTGCTTACATATCAGAGCATTATGCAAGCAATATGATTCTAAGGAGTCAGGCCTCAGATCTTTGGCCAGTTTCATTTCACTGAAATAAAACAGGTTTACTGGTGGTCCATTCATATAACTTCTGGTTCAGTCCACATCTGCAGATACATTCACTTTTCTGGTATTCTTCTCACAAGTCAAAATGAGAGTTGCTTCCATTAGTCAGAACTCACCATTGAACATGGCACTGATCAGATGACAGAAAGATGTGTTTCCCAATGTTCATTCTGATCATAACCTCTGCTATCATGATAGCTTTCTGCATAATTTACATTGCCATTTTATCATCACTTCCATGTAATTAATTAGTCATGTCAGTAAAGGGCACTTCTGTGATTTGTGGCCTCTACTCATCAATTTTAAAATCTGAAAATGCAATACCAATGATTATTGAATGCATAATAAAAGAAAGAAAAGATTGCCAAGGCAATTAAGGGAACTGTGTAACTTGGAAATTACTTATCAAACTACCATATTATAAATAGACCTTCTAGTTGCCATTTTCAGTGGAGACTCTGATCAGATTCTGACTTTTCTGGGCATGGTTTATACTCAAAATATTTTCTGCTTCAGTATGCAGAAAGGGGATAGTGTTTGAGCACTCATACCTCACTTCAGAAAGGAATCTTTCTTAGAGGCTCTTCTTTGATCCTGTATATTTGCTACAAGCATCAGATGGCCCTTGCTGCAGAACATATAGGGCAATTTTTATGAATATGCTTACATATGGGGAGGAATGCTAATATGGGTCACTAGAAGTTCATTTCCATCCTGTTCCGAGAAATGGTTGAATTGGATGCTAAAAACCATGAACAGGCAGAAAACAGATATTAGTGCTATTCTACAAAGACTTGTGCAAGTGCTATGTAAGGTAGATGCCATGGCAATTGTCATGCTGCTGCTGAAACTGTAAGAGAATTGGGTCTAGGAACAAGAAACAAAGTAGGAGAGTAACTGGCTAAATTTTATGAGGCCAACATTTCTTTATCACAAACACATTCTTCAAGCAACCCAAGAAGCAACTGTACGCATGGACACCACCTAACGGCCAATATAGAAATCAAATAAACTACA
The DNA here is from genome assembly GCA_948474755.1 of Ctenosaura bakeri. Classification (NCBI taxonomy): domain Eukaryota; kingdom Metazoa; phylum Chordata; class Lepidosauria; order Squamata; family Iguanidae; genus Ctenosaura; species Ctenosaura bakeri. The sequence continues at coordinate 37,566 of CAOLHI010006040.1, read as the reverse complement.
TAATCTGAAGCAGAAGATGGAGAAGCTCCATTCTCTCTGAAAAAAACAAGACCAGAAGTAGATTGTGGCACAGACCATGCACTACTAATAGCAAAATTTAGACTAAACCTAAATAAGAACACTAAACCAGCCATTATGCTGAAATACAACTTGAAGAAGATCTCTGTAGAATTTAAAGATAGTGTGAAAAATAGATTTGCACTAATAAGCCTAATTGACTGGGAGCCAGGAGAACTCTTGTCTGAAGCCAGGGATATTATCAGAGAGGAATGCAAAAAGACACTGTCTACATCCAGAAAGAAAGACAAACCTCAGTGGGTGACAGATGAAAGTTTTAAAGTAAAGACAGGCAAAAAGTAAAAGGCAACAAAAATAGGGCCAGAGGACTGAACGCAACTTTCAGCAACTGGTACACAGAGACAAAGAGAATGACCATAATAATCAATGCAGAGAAATGAAAGATGACAACAAAAAAAGAGGAACAAGAAACCTCTTCCACAGGATCTGAAAAATCAAAAGGAAATCTAAGCTAAGGGTGAGGATGCTCAACCACCAGCAGGGGATACATTATATGACCAAGTAGAAATAAAAAGTCAATGGAAATAATGCACTGAAGAAGACTATAAAAGAGATGAAAGTGTGACAGATTCATTCAAGGAAGAACCATTTGAAGATGAACCTACAATTTTAGAAAATGAAGTGGAAGCTACACTCAAATCACTGGGAGAAATAAATCACCAAGAATATATGGTATACCAATAGAGCAGCTTCAAGCTACAGAGACAGAATCTACTCTAGTTCTAACTAAAATCTGTCAACAAATACAGAAAATAAAAGAATGGCAGATTGGAATTGTTCAATATACACTCCAGAAAGGGGATACCCGGGATTGCAGTAACCACTAAACTATTTAATTAATTTCCCATGCAAGCAAAGTGATGTTCCAGATCTTAAAACAAAGATGTTTACCATACAGGAAGCAAGAAATGCAAGAAGTCCAAGTTGTGTCAGGAAAGGAAGAGGCACGAAGGATCATGTTATAAGTATACATTAGCTAAGGGAGCACACTTAAGACTTTCAGATGAAAATCAGTCTGTGCTAATTATAGCAAAGGCTTTGATTATTTAGATCATGAAAAACTATGGATTGCTCTTAAAGAAATAGGTATGCCACAATATTTGATTGCCTTCATTCATAATCTGTACTTAGGACAAGAGGCTACCATCAGGACAGAATATAAAGACATGGAATGGTTTCCAGGTGGCAAAAGGGATCAACCAAAGCTGTCTTCTATTACCTCATTTGTTTAACTTATATGCTGAACTTATCATATGTAAAGCAGGATTAGACTCAGATGAAGGAGGCATGAAAACTGGAGGAAGGAACATCAATAATTTTAAGAAATGCAGATTATCTATACCACTAACAGAAAATAGCAAAGATCTGGAACAATTACTGAAGAAAATCAAGGAAGAAAGTGCAAAGTCAGGTTTACAGCTGAACACTGAGAAAACAAAATAATGACCACATATGATGTACATAACTTTGAAGCAGACACTGAAGATATGGAAACAGTTCAAGATTTTCCATACTTTGGCTCAGCCATTAATCAGAAGGGAGATTGCAGTTAAAAAATCAAAAGAAAACTAGGACTTGGAAGGGCATCTATGATGGAATTAGACAAGATCCTAAAGTGTAAAAGTATATCACTGAATCCTAAGTTAGGGGGTTATTTTCATATTTCCAGTTTCTGTGTATGATCATGAAAACTGGGCAGTCAAGAAAGCTGATAGGAAGAAAATCAACTCACTTGAAATGTGGTGTTGGAGAAGAGCTCTATGGATATAGTGAAAGACAAATAAATAGAACAAATCATGACTGAACTCTTCTTAGGAAGCTACATCTCTGAATCTGAAAGACCACAGCAGGACTATTGTTGATAGGGTCATGTGGACATCTCGCACTCATAGAGTTGCTATAAACAAAATGCTTAGTTGTGCTTTGTCATATACAAGTGTTATGAAAGGTTTAGAATAAAAGCTAGTCCAGATGCTAAACTAGAAGCATTAACAACACAACTCCATGTCTCAACACTGACACAGTGGACCAGCTTATTCGGATCTGCTGCTGGCCTCACTTGCTGCTGAGGAAGAAAGCCTATCTAAAACTTGAGTAGGAGATATTCCCTTTGCCAGTCACAGATCTGCATGTGTCACCAGAGCTGAGGAGGCTGTGAGGGAATACGAACCTCCTGTCCATTCGCCATATCAAATTGTATGCCTTGGGGGGAGTGGTCACCTGGAAATTCATGTGCATTTTTAAAATGCATATTCCCTGAGAGGTACATTTGTTTGTGCATTTAACCTAATCCACACATTTTTCATGGTGACTAAAGTTTTAGTCATTTGCATTTCAAAATGTGTATATTGTGCTGTCCCCGCTTCATTCATTCCAGCTATCCAGAAAGCCTTGCCAATGTGTACCTTCTTAAGGTGAGGTCAATTTCTCCTCTCAGCAAGCCTCAAGAGGTCTGAGAAGGCTACTGATGTCAAGGCTGTTGCATCCAATGCCATTCTTTTCCATCCTTCTGTGGAAAGAATGAGTGTGTGTGTGTGAGTGTGTGTGAGAGAGAGTCTGGGAAAACTTTAACTGCATTTTAAACACAACTGGGCATTTTAATCCTCAGAATTCCTTTTCTGGAGAAATCCTGCTAATTCTCCCCATAGCTATTTACACTACACATACATCTCATTTCCTCAGCTTTCCTGCACACCCATTGGAAGAACAATACAAGTAGTTTGTAAGAAAATGTATATAACACTTATTTTAATGGTTCCTGAGTAGAAAATAATGGATACCATGATACTCTGGTAAATGAAGTTTAGAACAGAAGGAAAACAAGGATAAATTACAACAGATTGCTGGCAGGGAGAGAATCACCTGGTTCTGCGAATACCCAGCCTTGGGTGACTAGCAATGTCCTGTGTCTCCCTGTCTCTCAGGGCCAGTTTCACAAAGACCAGATTTTGCTTCACAAAGACTAGATTCTTCCTGGCTGTACCTTTTTACCTGTGCTCATCTTTGCACCAGGTTAATCTTGTTTGTTTAATCCCTCTGACACATTTTTAGTTGGTGCTCCTTTCTCCCATGAAACCTGCACACACACACAAACACATGCACGCGCACTGAGCAATTTTCAAGAAAAAACAATTTTTTAAAAAAATTAAAATAATTTAAAACAATGTACACAGCATACACTGTATCACAACTCCTCAAGCTAGAAGGGCCATGATCTCTGGACTCCAAAAGCTTTAGTGAAGTCATCAAGGGGAAGGAGTTTACAATCAAGTGCCACAGAAGGAAAAGCCCCGTAGCACTATTTCCAGAGTAGAGAGGACAGTGTTGTACCTGCCCGCTCCACAAGTTTAAAAGCCTCACAGAAAAAAAGAAATGAAGGCAGCCGTAATTCTGCAGTAAGACGGTTGTATATAAGGGATTCAAAACCAGCCTTTGAAGAGTTAGGGATAGATGATCAGTCATATTTAGTTTTGTTCACATTTTATTTTATTTTCATCTTGAGTTGTCTCCATCTTGATATAAAGAAGTTTGTGAATTTTGGTAAACTCATTATTTGAAAAATAAACCAATCTGAAACACAATTCTCCCTCATCCCTAATTTCTCAACATCCATTCAGGGGTCCGGTTTAGCTCTCAGGTGAAAGGTGGCACCCCTTTTCCTGCTTACCAAGACCTTCCTTTTCCCAGAAAAAAAAAACCCCAATGTTGCAGAAAAGTAATTGAGAGCAATAATACTCCAGAATGTAAAAAATACCCAAAGTACAAAAATTTCATAACAATGGAGTCTTGGTGACTCCATAGCTTTTTAAACATACAAATATATTTTTAAAAAGCATACTTGGACTGAACTCTATAAATGATGATCTCATGGGCTAAAAGGAGGTGATCCTTGGCATTCTTTCAGGGAGACCTCACCCCAAAAAAGAAAAAAAAATCTATTGATCATAAGTGACTTACGGTTGTCCAAAATATCAGTTCCAGTCACTACCTGGGCACATCAGCGTAGTTGATCAGAAAGTCTGGAGTAGGACAAAATGGCCTCTTCTGACCCTTGGAACATGTTCATCCCTGGTTCACATTCAGCAGTAGTCCTGATCAGGCAATGAAAAGAGAAAGCCATTATTTTGCATTCTACCTGGTCATAAATGAATGCATTCCTGTTTCAGCCAATCACAATATTCTATTATTTACCAACCATAATATACCTGAAATCTTGGGAAATCTTTGCATACCATCACAACCCCAGTGTCTGTTTATCTGTCTGTCTGTCTGTTTGTTTTTTACAAGCTCACTCTCATCTGGGCCATTTCCCATCTCAATAGATTGAAGCTGGTTCAACTTCCTTGGCTTCAAAGAAAATCTCTTGGAGTGCACTTCTTCAGTTCAAAGTGTTCGGTTTTCCTGACAAAATCATTTTGCATCCTTTTGAACTGGGTTGCGCTTTGAAAGAGCACAAACAGACAACTGTTCTCATTTAAAGCAAATTACTTTCAGCAGTGACTTCCCAGGTGTTTTTGATTCATACATGAAGGGAGGGTGAAAAGCCTGGGAGAAATACATATCTTTGCTGGCACCTCCAGATAAAGCATATATCTTTCTTTTAATGATGTAGACAGGGGAAAGAAGGTCTCCCTTCACTGCCTTTTCAGAAAAGTATCCAGACATCCTCAGGGAAAACCAGCAACTCAGACTCTCTCAAAAATGTGGAGTAGAGGAACCCTTAAAGCAAAAATGTACTACACTAAGGCTGTGTTGGAGCATATTTTCCTGGAGGTATTTTCCTTCCAAATCAATAAAACTGACCAAATGTGTTTAGCACTAGGACAAATGAAAACAAAATCATGTAGAATTTTTCTTGAAAGCTCACCCCAAATTCAGACATTCAGTTTTGGGATGGGGAACAATTTAGAAGTTAAATCAGATACTCCCTGGAGCAACAGTGCATGTACATAAAATGAAAACCTTTGCTCACAACTTGCAACACAACATTCATACAGTTCTGTCTACGGCCCATGCATCATGCAAGGGGCATAAAACAATCAGCTAGCTGCCACCCACGCGCACGCGCGCGCACACGCACACACACACTTTGCTTTTAGTTCTTCAAATGTCCACCAGATCAATGTCTGCATGAAGAGCTATTATGTGTCAAAATGGATATGTTCTTCAGGGATTTCTTAATAAACAACTGTTTAAAGATGCAGAAAGGATAGGTGGCTGAACATCTGTAGAAGTGTGGAACTGGCAGGTTTTATAGATTAGATATTTTGTACCGAATGCATACGGGTATTTGGTTACATAAGGGTTTGAGAAGAATGTCAAAAATCCATTTTTAATTTATTCAGTAACAATCAGAATCTTTTATCCAGAATAATCACATTGTGATTTGAGCCATTTACTTGTTCTCAATCATCATTGCTTCCACAATAAAGCCCACTACCAGTAATGAAGGGATGCTCTTTCACAATTAACTGGGAGTGTAATTGGAAGCATGTTCCCCACACTTCTCACTGAGAGTATACTGATAAGGCAATCCCATTTTGCAAAGGTTTTTCCTGATGTTAATTAAAAGCTCCTTGCTTACATTTTCATCCTGTTAAACTACTTTCTGTTTAGTATGGCTGAGGGATTGTTTTGAACAAATTAGTAATTATTTCTTGAAATCTCCTTTCCTGTTCCTGTTGCTGTTGTGGAGTGGGACAACAGAGAGCCATAAGTACAATACTGACGTATTCCTATTATTTTTGCCTTCACACATGAAGAAAAATAGTAGGAAGTAGCAAAAGACTCTGAAGTTGCAGACAAGAAGCATTTGATTAAAAGTACAGTAGTTGTTAAAAGCCTCAATAGTAATTTCCCTGTTCACAGTGAGCAGAATGGTGCCTTGACTCTATTTTATTACAAAGATTTTTAAAAACTACAATCCAGAAAATATATGGTAGGACAACACAGACGACTCTCAAGTGCAATGATTTTCAGTGATGTCATCCAAATTCTCCATAAAAAGTGAATGAACAAAAGATGGTGAGTTCAGATAAAAAGACTAGTTTCAAACTAATTATGTAAACATGTTATAACAAAAATCCACAATTTGATGGATGTTGATATTTATTTGTAACAATTTTAGAAGACTAACAAGAAATAGATTTTCTGACTACCATTCTTCACTAGCTTTGGACCTTTACAGGAACTTGTATCCCACCCTAAGGTCTAAATGATTTGTAAAATACTAGTTTATAGTCTCTTAAGTAAACAGATAAATGGAAATCTCTCATGTGGTACCCAGAACTGTTTTGAATTGGTGCATCCCATACATATTTCAAACATATTGTGAGGTAATACAGTAAAACAGCTAGATACCTTTCAGCCTTAAAGAGGTGTACAAAATTTTTATTCATGCCAGATCACTCGACTCTGACTAGCCTATATTAGTGACTAATAGACTGCAAATCTTATATTCAGTCCACATAAGCTGGCTTCCTGAAAAGGAGATATGCACATTAAAGGATGTTTAAGTTGTGAGGGAAGCAAATCATCTGTTCAAGTGCATTTTTAAATCTCTGAAATGCCAAAAGAGGATAGATGGTTCCCCCCACCCACCCCAGCCTTTAATTTTGTAGAAACGAAAGGAAATCTGCTCTAGAGCTGGGACCCTGGATGTCAAGTTTAATCTCAGAGCAAATTATAAACCACTAATAATAAGGATTTGTATAAATGGAAACACGGGTACAAGTTTCACCATAATATTATAGCTCTTGTTTCAATTATTGCCTGCAATGCCTCATGTGTCCCGAGCACTATCTTATGGGTTTAATCAGGTAGCCGATTAGACAGGCATCCTTCCTTCTTTACTGAAGGAGAGGGATTGCATTAGTCACTGGGTAGGAGCTGCATCTTTATGCTGCCAGCAGCTTAGTGCAGGTTGGTGTACGAAAATTATCCTTCAGTGCTGTTCTATTTTCGTCCTCCAGTGAGCAGAGTTCAAAGTTGTTCTGGAATTATACAGAGAAAGCTCTACATGATTAGTTCAATGCCAAATTGACTCAAAATGAATTAGTGCTGCAGTCTTCCTTCCCTTGTGCTGTTTTCTTCCCCTTACTTCTCTCCCCACCCCCCACTGCGTTTTCAGTGTATTTGGTTTTCAGCTTTAATGTGGGTTTTATCAGTGTCATTTAACCAAGGAAATAGAAGAGATGAGAAAGCGATATCAGGTCATCTTCTGTCAATGCAGAAAGGTGAATAGGTTGCATTTGCCCTCTCTCTCCCTCAATCCTTCACAACCTGTCCAACCAAATAGTAAGTCTGTGACCAGTGTTGTCTGTTACAAATCACCTGATGGTAATATTTTCATCTGACATTCAACCTAGCTACTGTTTCCGTAATTTCATGCCATTATTCTTAATGAACAGCTTGGGCACCGACCACCCTAATAGATGCCTAATGTCTGTCATTAATTGGTGTTTACTCATGTCTAATGCTTCCTCCAGATTCCAACCCGCATGGCTCTTTTAACTTTCTCTCTCTCTTTCTTGTTCAGTTACATTTTATTAGTTCAACCATTCACTGAACTAATGTCTGTATGTGTGTCTTGACACTCAGCCTTTTCCAAAATCTCCCACTCTTCGCTTTACCTTTAGACATGACTCCAGCTGTTTATTAAGTCATCATACTTTGGGGGCTAGCATTCTGTTCACTCATTCATTCATTTGCTTCATTCATTCAAAACACAAAATCTCTGATGCATTCTGGGACTTCCACTGCAGAGTACTCTCTTGCCTTCTATGGAGAAAACTGTAGTAGTGGTGGGAAAAATATTTGAAAACATTTGGACAATGGTTAAAAAAGCAGGGTTTTGAGTGTTAAGAAATCCTGATGAGAAGAATCCTGGATCCATGAGAATCTTTACGGTTTAGGACTTATTCTGCCCAAAATTCAAACATGGTGGTTTTTCACAGAAAACAGCAGAAAAATGCTATAATTGCGAATTTGCTTTATGCAAAATCCACATATGGTTAATTTTATTGGGAAATGTGAGAGATTTTAGTGGATCTCTCAAGCAGAATATTTAAAAGTGCAAGGCAGAAATTGAAGCAGTAACAGCCCACTTCACTCCCCCATAGTAACTATCAGAAAAAGAAATCAAACTTAGGCCATATCTGCACTACACTGTTATAGTGCTATTATTCCACTTCCATCATCCTATGGAATCCTGGAGTTTGCAGTTTAGGAGGGGCATTTAGAATTCTCAGCCAGAGAGCTCTTTGGCTTAGAAAACTACAAACCCCAGAATCACACAGGATGTTGAATGTGGAATAATAGCACTATAACAGTGTGACATGAAAATGGTCTTAGTCTTTTTCATACGGTTTGTGAAAGTAGTTTTTTACTCATGAATACCTGTGCATAATCTACACAGGTTCATCTTCTCAAAGAAAATAACGAAGTTATATAGTTACAGAAGAGTTGGAGCATCTCATCCAGAGAAAGCTCTAAAAAGCACATGGTTCATCGATGGCAGCTAGGGAGGAAGAGACAGTTAGAGCAGGTGAGACCCAGAGAACAAAAGGTACGTATCTACATGATGCAGGAGGAGAGTGTGTGTGAACAAACAGGCAGGAAGTAGCCATAAACATGCTGTGTCTAAATTCCTAGAGAGTAACAGGGAGTCTGTCTCTAGTGAGCATAAGGCACTCAAAGATTGCAACCTACAACAAATTTACATAGAGGAAACAGCATTTTTTGTGGAGGACATGACATTTTCTCTGCAGGAAATAATATTTCTTCATAGAGATAGCATTTTCTGTGCAAAAAAAAAAGTTGTTTTCTGTACAAAACAACCACATGTTTGCACAGAATAAATCCCAAATTGTGAATGGGCTTCAAAAACTGTGTTTTTGAAAACTTTCTTGTAGCGTGAATAAAATTGTTAATATTACTTGTTCCTTCCTTCAGGAAGAAACTTGGTGAAGAATTACATATCTACATGGTAACCTGCAAAGCAGTTCTAAGACTCCAAATACTAAGCAATATAGAACTATATCCATCGACACACATTGTTTTAACCAGCAACATGTACTACTGTTTCTTAACATTGTCCAATTACTTCCTTGAACAGTAGCTATTGGTGAAGGAGGCTAGCAGTGTGTGTCAGCTTCATTGTGCTGCCATCAAAGTGCATGACATGGTGTGAAAGTAATGGCACTCACAAATAAAAGATTCACGAGTTATGTTGTTTCGAGCAAGTTCCACTTCCTTTGGAAACAAGCTGCCATAAAGTACTGTTATAACTTCTGTGTACAATTTGGGTAGGACAGAGTTCCCAAACTCAAAGATGTCAGATTATCACGGCACCACTCCTCACCACCACCACGCACAAATGCTTAAGGATTCAGAAATGTAAAGAATGTCTCCAGAATTCCCTTAACATAGGATGATTATTTCATTCCTTATAATACTCCTTCCCCTTAGTAAATTTATTTTTTCTCTTTTGAAAATATACTTAAGCTATCACATCACCAAAAATACTCAGTATTGTATTTGCAGTTGCTGCACATACTGAGCTTAGACATAACAACAAAGTGTGGTTCATCATTACCAGAATCAGGCTCAGATTTGTACACCTTTCCTCCACTTCTCCAGCATTTTCAGATGGAGAAGTTCAAAAGCTTTCAGTTCCATTTTCAGCTAATAGCAGCTGACCAAAACTTAAACTGTGATTAATCTCAACTTGGGTTTATTAGCACAAGCCAGCTCTATAAACAAAGTGCTGTAGTCAGCTTGATTCATTAAGCTATAGTTAAACTAATGACAATTTGTCTTAATTTGGACATAAGACTAACTGTTAATCAGAAAGCTTCCAATTCCTGGCAGCCAGAGGCTAACACACAAACTCAAGGTTTACTCAGATTTGCTCACGTGGTTATAAACCACAGTATATTGTTAATCTGAATTTGTTTGGTCTAAATCTAATTGCTAGTCTCAAGTAGAATATAGACCCATTGGATCAGTGGTTGAATGATAAGTCAAAACTTATTCAGCAGTAAGAACTATGTTGCTTTTAGATGTTTCTGGACTGCAACTTGCAGCATTCTTCACCATTGTGTATTGTGAGTATGACTGCTTGGAATTGCAGTCCAACAACATCTGAAGGGTCACAAGATTCCAACCCCAGATTTAGTAATTCTATTAATTCACTGAATGTATAACTTAGGAAAATGCACTCAAAGAATAGCCAGTTCACCAACTTCTATGGCTAGCACTACTCATAACTCTTTACAACCTATTGTTGGTTCATTAGTACTTCTCCCTTCAAGTGGCAAAGTAAAGGAACACTCACTAGAGGGTTTTGTTTTTGTTTTTTAGGTTAATCATTCAGTGACATTCAACACAGTACTTGGTATTGCAATAATCATGCAAACTTGGTCACATCTCCAGCATCAAACTACTTTAGTTCAAGTCCTTAAAAAAAATATGCTCTCCCCTGATGGAAAAATACATGGGGCCATGTGAGGGAAACAGGGTATACCCTTCAACAAATGATGAAGGACTGTATCAATAGAGCATATTCCCTCACCACATTTTTCCAATTTCCTGCCTCCAAAACCAAAACCAGAAATAGCATCATGTCCCTTCCAGCTCAAACAAAATATTACTGTGTAGCCCACTGACCAGATGGACTAGAGCAAATATTAGCACAAGTTATCTCTGGATTAGATTCTCCCCAGTGCAATGAGTCTGCACAATCTCCCCTTGGGGATGGTGGGAGTTGTAGTCCAGCACTTCTAACAGGCACAAAGGTTAGGGAATTCTCATCACCATTTTCTTGCACAGTCACAGATCCTTTAAAGGGGAAGGCCCAGAATCCTGCAGCAAACTGTATTGTTGACCATTGTGTTGTTTTCTTTTCTTGTTTTCTAGACAAGCTCATTGTCTCATTAGGTACAACTCCAAAGGAAAAAGTACATGAACCCTGCTTTGCATTTGCAATGCTTTGCATTGATGCAGAATTAAATGCATATCTTCCTGCTAGAATATCTTCTTCTCTTCCAAGAGAATGGTGCATTTCATCTGCTGCATTCCAGCCACAACCTTTATCTAAACATATTGTACTGCAGTGAAGTTGGTGCAATGTGCAAGTTAACTCATTTTTACTGTAAAGCTTAAGAAGACACTGGAGTTTTTTGATCGCTTAAGGCTATTCAAACATTTCTCCACATGCATCACGCAATGCCACAGTACTCACATGTCACTCATAAGCTGGCAGAGTAGAGAGTAGATTCTGACCACTTTGTGTTCCATATCCTGAAGATCAGATTTCACCTAACGTCATATTTACAGTTTTAATTGAATGACAGCTGTCACTGAATGAAAACAAATTTATTGTTGTATTATGGTTCTGAAATAACAATTTTAATGACCTACTTAACTGAATCAGCTGTCTTCTTTCTGTGATTACAGAACCAGACCTGATGGATTTGACATTCTGATCTTAGGATTTTACACACACACACACAGTATACACAGAGAGAAAGTGAAATCACTGGCTTGTAAAATGATACTCTTCACGATCAATCTTTTGTTCAGCTTTCTTTGCTTACCCCCCACCCTTGCCTGAATTAAGTGGCATAATAGTTCAGGACCATCTTTAAATATCCTCTTTACTCTGTCAAAAAAGGTAAAACTCAGTCTTTGCTTTTCAGATGATCTCTTTTACAACCCTGTGGTCCAAAACCAATACCTATTTATCTGGGAGGACATCCTACTGAACATCACTAAACCTAATCAATAGGACTGCAGTATAAAATGATATTCCTGTGAATATTTACTTGAGAGCACTGAGATAGTAAAGCCAGTGTTTTCAGGGACAGAGAACTAGGAGTTTAATGATGATGATGATGATGATGATGATGATGATGATGATGATGATGATGATGATGATGATTTTCACAAGTAATTTTATAGGGGACAATAATATCCTTAAACCATCTGCTATCCCCCTTAAAATTCTCTCTTAGCAGCAATCCTTACAGTAAAAGAGAGGGAGAATGAATCCTCATGGAAACAGTATATGATTCTGAGCTATCCCTGTCTTTATTCAAAGTGTTTTGGAATAGCCAAGTCTTGAATGGACAATTAAACCCCATTAACTTTACCAAAGGCTAGCTTCTGGTGGTGATGACAGCTTTTACCACTGATTTGTGGGTGTAGATAGCACAGCTGCTTGCCTTTTTGAACTCTTCTTGGGAGTATGGCTAGAGAGACTGTCACAGGGTGTGTCTCTAAACTTCAAAAATTCTTCTCTATGGCACTGCTTGAGAGTCAGTAAAGCAGAATTCCATGGGGTTCACTGTTCAGTAAATCAGGCATCCAGCTGTCAGTTAACTTTCTGGCTGCAGTATAACAGGGCCTTCATTCCTGTTTGAATTGCTTCCAAGTACAACACTGAAATCAAGGACATAGTACACAATAAAAAGATGATAACCCTTCCAACAATCCTGATTCAGCCAGGATAGCCATGTTTTTCAAAGCTTTGCCCTTGCAATCACTTTTTTTTTTCAAGAGGCAAAGCTGTTTTCCTCTTTTTGATTTGTTTTGTTAATGATGCATTCTGTATGATAGCTAAGGGAAGGAACTATCAACAATGGTAGTTCATGGTCTAGAGGGAGAGCACCACACATTGAAATACTGGTATGGGATGCTGTTTCCCTTTGCTCACATAAAGTGCTCGCAAAGAGTATGTGTATATGTGTCTGTGTCTATGTGTGTGTATGTATGTATGTAAGAGAGAGAGAGAGAGATTGAGAGAGAGAGAAATGATGTAAAAAAATATAACTTTGGATCCCATACATATAAGGAAAAAAGGCAAACAAACTGACACCATTTTAATGTCTTTTCTGACTTCTGCTTGCTTGTACAAAAGCCACAATTAAATGTGAAGTAGCCAGAGAGAAAACTGGACAATAGATTTACCTCCAGGTCCCCATAGGTTAGAAATGAAGTGTAGTGGTTTGTTTATATGTTGGTCTAGGATGCTGGGAGACCAGAGTTCAAACACTCACTCAGCCACAGAAACCCACAGGGTGATCTTGGGCAAGTCATACCCTCTCAGCCTATAGATCTGTCTGTTCCCCAGCCTCTTGCCAAAGCTGGGACTCAAGATTGCTCACATGACACAAAGAAATAAACCAAAGAAATAAGCAGCTAAAAACATGCAAAATGTTTTGATGAAAACAGGATTAAACTTGTATAGGTCAACTTTTCACCAGCCTCTGTCATTCAGGACAAGCTATGTGGGGATATAGGGGAGCTTTGCAGAGGCAGGGCTAGAACCTGGAAGTAACTAATTACAAGTAACAAATTGTTTATAATTAATCTTTCAGTATCAGAGGCAGTACACTTCTGCGTATCTGTTGCTGAGGAACAAAAAACACAGGGCTTCCTGTCTTCAGTTGGTTGACCACCACATAAAGAGGGCAGGAAGATTTTTGGCAAAAGAGGTGCTTTTTTTTCCCAACCTGCTAACCCTTCACTTACTTGATTTGTAAAACATCAAGATGAACATTTTCAAAAAGTGACTTCTTCTACTTTTCTGAGAAGTTCAGAAGGGAGGACGAGAGACAGCTGGGTAATCTTCATTTTGCAAATGAGAAAAGGTGGATGGAATCAGGAGTGGATTAGTTTGTATTAGGAAGAAAAGTGGTATCCTGGTCCTTATGATGAAAATCTCCTTTAAGTGATGTGTTCCTGAATTCGAAATATGTGGGGAAGGAGAGGACTAGAAGGAAAGATCAATCTATTCTAGTTTCAGTCTGAATTTGCAAGATGCTGTCTAAACCATGTAGCTCCTTTAAAGTGCAGGGTAAAAAACTAAGCTTATCACCATAATAACTCAGAGTGGCTAAGGATAGCATCTGTTTGGGGGGAAAGTTGTTTGAATGAGAGAGATGAAGAGTGAGCCACTGCTATGTGGAGGTAATCTAAGAATGTGATGTCTTCTTTCATTATAGTTTGCTGCCAGTGTAAGTGGGATTCGTGCTTATGGTGCCACCCTTTGCCACATTTTTTGTGTTACATCCTGGAAATGAAATAAATTTAGCTGATATTGCCACCTCCTGATGTACACAAGATACTGGACCCTGTGAAGGGACAAAATATTTACATGCTGGCACAAAACTGAAGTAAACAAAATCAAGTGTAGCATATCTTGTGTACACCAAATGCTAACAATGCAGTTTAAATCTGTTTCAGTTCCAGGTAGTAACATAACAAAAGGTAGGAAAGTCAAGGGGAGGGGTGAACACTTCTGCACAGCACTGTAATTTCTACAGAGAGGCGGTAAAGCTATTACTCTGTGAACTCTGCTTCTTTGATCCAAGGTATGTTTTGGAAGGAGATTGCAGTTATTCAGCAGGGAAGAAAATGCCCTCCACATATGTTCAAAGGCACTTTACGGTTCACTCTCTGTTTATTTAACTGTTGTTTCTGCTTACAAATGCTGGGCTACAGATCTATTCACTACCCAAACTGCCTTAGGAGCTACTATGCAGGATTAAAAAGTCTAAATAAATAAATGAAACCTTGCCAGGGAAGAACCTGTTTTTCCAGAGTGTCTATGTTAAAAATCTGTCCAACATATTTTGGAAAGACTGCCTTCAAGGATGCAGTCTGAGCAATGGTTTTACTTACTTCTTCCAACCATACTCAATGGTCTTTCCTGACACTGATTTCCGTGTAATACCTCCACTCCAGCTTTGTGGTATGTGGTTTTCATCAAATAAATACAGTGGGCCCTCTACTTTCACAGCTTGAGCACTCATGGATTTGATTATTCACAGGCTTTTAAAATTAATTAATTTAATTAAATATGTTATTCTATTTTATGCTGATACTGGGAAAAAAATGTCTTCTCTGGGCATCTCTAACTCCTTCAGCAGCATCCTCTGGTCAGCTTTTGCCAGAGATGGAGATAGAGATGTGCTGGAGGACCTAGAGAGAACACTTCTCTAGGCATTGCTAGGTCCTCCAGCATGATTCTGTGTCCACTTCTACTAGAAGTTGACCATAGGATCATGCTGGAGGATCTAGAGATTCCTAGTGAAGTGTTCTTAGATAAGAAAAATGGTGTTCATTTTTGTTTTACTTTTTATTTTATTTTTATTTCCATTTTTTACACTTTTGTGCGGGTCTTGCATCCCAACCCCTGCAAGAGTAGGCAACTCATTGTAGGCACTTGTTGCTGTGCTTTGGCGTTCATGAGTTTTAAAATGCACCAGTGTTTTTGAAATTGCATAAATATGATATTGTATGCCCAGAATATTTGACTCACTGTTACGTAAATACTTTTCTTGCTGCTTTGGTTGCCATTTGTTCACATGAATATTTAGGTCCTATTATATTCTTGTGAGGAATTTATTTTGGCCACATAGTTGTCTCCCAGACTGCATTATTTGGATACCAGGCTTTCTTGCAGCCCTGCCCACCTATGCATATATGTCTTAGGTAACATTTGCTTAAAATATACTTTGAAACTTCTGCATGAGTCATGTTTTGGAATAACCAACAGTAAAAGACTTCCTTGTCAGAGGATAGCCAGTGCTATTGGTGGTCCACAGTGAGCAGGTTTGCACAGTTGGTTTAATCTGGAAATTGTCTCAATTCATAGTTTGAGGAGTGGCAAATCTTCATGGATTTTTTGTACTTTCTTTAAAAATCATTTGTGATCCAAAAGTATATCTGAACCTTTACTGATTCAGAAGGATCAACACCATGAGGTGATGGCAAAAACCTTGTAAACCCATGCTAAGTTTTCTGTTTTGCCAGATTATGAGCACTCATTTTATAGAGGTGAGAGTGTTTTCTTTTTGTTTTGTTTTCTTTTTGTTGTTTCTGTTGTTTTTGTCAGATTGCTGCAGAATGAGCAAGTGGACACTGAGTAGGACTGAGAGCTACTCACACTTAGAGTAGATCCCTTGAAATAATTATGAACTAAATAACATAAGTCTTCTTCATGTACAGACATCAAACTAATACACAATTGTGTATGTTTTTGTTTTGTCTCCTAATGCTTAACAGAGAAGAAAGTCACGTTATTCTGACCTCGACTTTGAAGTAAGTGTTCCTACGTTATTTCTACTTCCTTTAGTTATGCTTAAATGAAAGCAAGCTGAATGTGAAGGAGTCTTTAAGCTTACTTTTACAGAGATTAAGAGAACACTGCAACTATGTGCTAAAGTTTATACTGTGTATGCGTTGCTAAATTTGTACCTTTTTTAAAAATAATTTAAGTATGCATTTTTCCAGATGTTGATGGTTTTGAAAACTTTCAGTGAGTGAGAGAGAGAGAGAGAGAGATGCATACTCAGACAGACAGACTCAGTACACACACATCCTTCGGGGCTTCACTTCTTCCCAAAGTCCATTTGTTCTGTCTCCACAGCTTCAAGCCTCCCATTCCTCCAGACTTAATCTCTGTACATTATTCTGGAGCTCCCACTTTTCTTACAGCATCCTCTGTGAGGAAGGGAGAATACTAGTGTTCATGTACATATGGCAATCCATTTAAATTAGAGCCAGTGTCATGTAGAGGTTTGAGTGCTGGACTAGGACTCTGGGAGACCAGGTTTTGAATCTTTGCTCATCTGTGGAAACCCATTGTGTGACCTTGGGCAAGTCACACACTCTCTCATCTTCACAGGAAGGTAATGGCAAACCCTCTCTGAAAAATCTTGCCAGGAAAATTCCATGATAGTTTGCCTTAGGATTGGAAAACACTTGAAGGCATATAACAACAATCCATTTAAATGCTTAGACAGTGAGATAAAGGAAACCAAGGAGGCAGCAGTCAGGGCAACCAACCAGGACAGTCTAAAACTGACCATGAGGATCTTCTGCATTCTGAGGTGGATCATTGCCAAGGACAACAATCAGCCATTCCCAACAGGTGGCCATCCAGCCTCTGCTTAAAAACCTCCAAAGAACAAGACTCCACCACACTTTGAGGCAGTACATTCCGCTGCCGGACAGCTCTGATTGTCAGGAAGTTCTTCCTGAGGTTCAAGTGGAATCTCCTTTCCTGCAGCCTGCTCCCTCCTCAACATGCTCCCTCCTCATTTCAGATTATACCTTTGGTCATCCCATCACACTATTGGCATTTACTAGGTGTGCTGAGCCTGATGGGTGTTGTAATCCAACATATTTGGAGGGATCCTGGTTGGAAAAATAGCAGTATGCCATAGACACTTTTGGAGAGATCAGGGGTAGGGTGTGAAGATATTCCTAGATCATTCTGGCTTCTGGAATACAGGGGCATGCAGTGTCATTATGCACTGAGACAACATTGTAAATCTAGTAAGAAAGGATCAGGAATTTGGCTGACTTAGGTAATGGATAGATGTTCCTGTGAAGATATGAGATTGTCTTATACTGAATCAAACCATTGGTCCTTCTGACCCAGTGTTCTGTTTGGCAGCAATTCCCTATGATCTCAGCCCTGATCCAAAAGCATTTTGACTGTAGATGCCAGGGGCTGAAGTTCAAACCTTCTGCAGAAAACTGTTTGCTTTTTCACTCAGCTGTGGACTTTCTGTTCTGCATGATACACTGTACTGGAGTGCCTAAATTTTTGCTTTGAGGATTTCATTTCTTTTGGTACTATCTTCAATTGTAAAATGCCATTTATTTTCAGAAAGCACACACTTGATTTTTAAGCTTAGGTGTTAGGGATCTTGCCCTGTCAGATGTTTTGGCCTAAAAAGTCCTATCCAGCACAACAGGTGGTAAGGATTGTGAGAGTTATACTCCAAAACATGTGAGGCCTTTTCATTCTGCACAGTTATAGTGCCCTTATTCGACTTCAACTGCCCTGGCTGCATCCTGTGGAATCCTGGGGTTTGTAGTTTGGTGAGGCATTAGATTGCTCTCTGGCTGTGGTTTCTAAATGCTCCTACCTAAACTAAAATTGTCAGGATTCTATAACATGTTGCCATGGCAATTGAAATGGAATCTTAGTGCTATAATCCCATAGTGTGAAGGGTCCTCTGGAGAGCCAAAGGTTCTCTGTGCCTGATGCAGGTGATTCAGATTTTATTTTATGGTGGTGCTTCAACTGTATACTCAATTTCTCATTGTGAAAAAAAAAATGAGATTGTTGAAATGTATAGTATTAACATCTAACAAACTTGGTCCTAGGAATGCTAATGTGTTGTGGTGGTTTGAGTGTTGAACTACAAACCTGGGGGCCAGGGTTTGATTCCCCACTCAGCCATGGAAACCCAGTGGGTGATTCTGGACATGTCACATACTCTGAACCCCAGAAAACCCCATGATCTTAGGAGTTGCCATAAATTAGAAATGATTTGAAGGCACACAACAGCAGCAGCAATAACTTGATCCTTAGTTCCTGTGTTCAAGAAATAGACTTAGAACTTAGGAGTGGCTTTGTCTACACAAAGCAGAAACTCCTCATCTCTTCAGTGGAATATTAATGATTTGTGGAATCTTGGTTTATGCATAAGCTTCCTGTTCATGCAAGTTAACTGTCTGATATAATTAATTATGTGTTCCTCTTGTGAAGCTGTAGCCTCACCATGTTTGCATAGGCAATATACACTTAGGACCACTTTATCATCATTTGAGAAGCATGTACTAAGAGTAATTTGAAAAACCATCCATATTAATGTGCATGAGCACAGAGCACCGTGCAGCACAGGATATGCTGTGAACCAGCTTTCTTGCCTCTGAGAGAAGAATCTGGTTTATCATTATAATTTTTTTGGGGGGGAAAATGCTATTTTTTAAGAAGAGCATGGTAGGTGCTCTTAAACTGTTCCTTTTATATTCCTTCAAAGTGAAGAAATAGATACAGTCACATCTAAATAGGAGTGATAGGGAATTGTCATTCAGGCAAGGGAGAAGCATGGTATGCAAGCAAAATTTTCATTATAGAATGGCTGGCATCCTGCTCTGTAGTTATGAGACCATAAGATGGACTGCCAATCTTGTAACTTTGGGGATATACATTTATGGCAATGAATGTGACCCCACAAACTTACCTTTTCAGCCTGGCAGCTCCCCAAGTGATTTCCCAGTCACATCTGTCTACAGTGCTCTCCCTCTACAGTGCAGGACCCAAAGGAGTTATTCCAGCTGCCCGCTCTCAAGGTGCCCCACAAGCAGGAGAGCACTGCAGATGTAATTTCCCAGAGCTCAGTCCACAGCAAATCAAAAACCCTTTGGTTTGGTGGGGGGGACGCTTGCAGGCTGAAAAGGTAGGTTTTGGGGGGTGAGAATGCCATCATCAAACATAATATAACCATGGAGCTCCATCATCATCAGTATGTGCCTATAGTGCACGATGTCATTCAATTTTTTAAAAACTATTTGCTTTTTAAATTTAATTTCATGCTCTAATTCAGAAACTGTGAAGTGTGCAAGTGTGAACCAAAGGAATTTTTTCCAATCCTGAGGGAAGGCTAACAAGCATCTTTGTGTAGAAGAATGTGTTGTTCACCAAGTGATGTTGAACTGCTATTGCTATAATCTCTCATCATTGACTGTGCTGGCTTAGGATGATGAGGGTTACAGTCCAGCAACATCTAAAGGGCTCCTGAAAGTTCACTATCTGTGGCACTGAATCCATTTTAGGGATAGGTTTGACACCTTAAGACAGCTCTTTTAAAGTTCCCATTAAAAGCTGGACTGGATTCACTGCCCCACTGACATAGAAGCCACTAGCCACTATTGTTCACATCTCTCCTGCACATGATATAGATTTTGGGGGCAGGGACAGCAGGCACAACCCCACTCCCATCTGCTAGTTGTTGATTTCCTTTGAACTTTCATCAGCATAAGGCTCTTGTATCCACATTTAGCAAATAAACGATGGAAGTATGATGAAGAGCGTTTCAGATTCTGGAGTCACTGGTCCTCATTGCTGCACATGTTTTGACTATCCCCCTGCCAAACATACCTACCCACATTAAACTTCTTTAAAAGTTTAATCTACTCAACAGACTTAATGGAAGCATATGCTAAGCAAGAAGATTGTGATGCATTAACAACCAAATTAAGCTACCAAAAGGCAATTAAAATGTTTAAGTATAGTTGGAGAAATTATATAATCACAGCACTGAGCACATCTTATGAGTCACATGGTGCCATTTAGAAGGTCAGCTGTGCAGCGTGGTTCCCTTTCTTAGAATTTCTCTCTATGGCAACTGATTGGAAGATATCCTATCACCAAGTGAGCAGATTTTAGCATCTGATAAAATACAGATATACTCTGCCCATCCAAAACCTTCTGTTCTCCCATATTTGTCATCTTGTTATTTATTATCCATCATCTTTTAGTGCATTTATTTAAAAAAAGCATATACACATTTTGCCAAATCTACCAAGTGCTGCTTGTTTTGGGAAGTTTTATCACTCAAATGAGGAGACCACAGGTTAGCATAAAGGATATTTCTTCTTTGACCAATGAATTACACATATTGAACATGTTGACTTGAACTGTAACATAAAGTGGCTTCAGAAAATTCATGGAAGGAATGTTCTTGGAATCTCCTGCTTCTCTACAGACACCAGGATCTCTGAGAATCTCTCTAGAAAATAAGGACAACCTCACTCCACTCCTGTGGAGGGAGGTTGTGAGGAGCTATTAGGGGGAGGGAATAATCCCAAATCAAATGTAGGTTTTAAGAAAGGTTAATATAAGTAAAGACATTTCCCATGTCCTCATTTCCCCTGCTATGTTCAGAAAGTCTTTCTAGACAATCCCTTTGAGAGGCTTTTAGAAGTTCACATGTAGCTAAAGGGGAGGGAAAGGGAAAGGAATACTCCTTCCATGAGCTTTCTTGAGGCTACACATATACACATATATTTGGAAACTATTCCCATTGAAGTCAATGAGCTTACTTCTCAGTAGAGGCATATAAAGTTGCACTTATTTTTGAACTGAAGCTATTGAAAGAAAGCTAGACTAAGTCCTTGAACTCCTAACTTGTGTGAGACAAAGACTGTATGACACTCTGGTTCTTCCTTGCTTGGTTAATCAATCAGTTTGTGCTAGCCGTATTTGTGCTTAGCTTTACAAATGGAAAAAAAAGACATATCTGTGCAGAAAAGGAGAGCTCTTTACACAACATACATGTTGCCCAAAGCATGTAAGACAAGATAGAACGTAGACATACTTGGGGGGCGGGGAATGCCAGTTTTTCTCTAGATCTGTCACAGGGACCACTGTCTCACTTTGTCAGTGTGTCTTTGGTCCTTAAAACCAGGCAGGTTACATTTGGGGACTATTTTAATTGTACATTTCTTAAAACTAGGCTTTAAAACTTGATTTTATCAGTTTTTATCTGTTGTATGTCACCTTGGAAACACTGGCACACTTAGAAGTGATAAATGAAAATGCTGAATAAATAAAAGCCTTCAGTGTAACTTCTGTCCACTAGATCCTCTAGCTAGCTAAGCATACTAAACTCCCACTGAAATCAATGAGATTTAATTTGAAGTATACAGTGGAAGTGTTCTAGCCTTACAGTCAAATTGTACTGTATTTACTCTGGGGCAAGTCCTATAGAGTTCAGTAGAGATTACTTCCTCCTGGCAGTACTTTAGATTGCAGCCTTTCTTTCATAATCTAATTGTTGGCATTGCTTACTTAAAAAAAAAAACCTATTTCCTACATTTCCTAAATAATCATTTTGGGAACAAAACCAGTTTTTTTTTTAAACATGCATGCATGAGAGAGTGAAGGAAGGAGTTTGCTGCCTTAAATTAGTATTCAAGATTAAATATCTTGCAAATCTCCATAAAGTTGCTTAGGCAAGACTTCTTGCATAAATCTAGGTCAACTATCTCTTAGTTGAATTATGCTTTGCATGAAGCTCACTGAATCTTGAAGAACTATTTCCTGTTAGTGAGGTTAATTGGTTTATAATTGCTTTTTATGTTCTAGTGCCTGTATTGTGAATCATGTAGCTACTTCTTTAGGTTTAAGAAATCTAATCTATCCTCAAGAAACTTCTTCAAATGTAGAGCATTTCTGATACTCCGGATTGCCCTCAAAGTGTCCATTGAAGGGGAGAGCCACCCCCCCCCCAATATTACGTTCATGCATACAAACATGCACACATCAAACTAGACAGAAAGACATTTAGAAAAATCTGGGAAACCACTCTCATGAGAAAATGGATACCAAATTCAGTATCTCTGCACTGGTCTGGGAGAGATCCTGCTTAGGACAGTGTGTAGCTCAGATTCATGCAGCTAGATTTGATCTAATGATGATGCTTTTGCATATGTTTACATAATTTCCTCACCTGCCTTTAAGTGTCTATGGAGCGTGGAATCTGTTCAGTAGTGTATAAGTTTGTGTAAATAGGATTTTAGTTTTGATGTAGTTTTTATAACAATGGGCTTGCATGCAATAATCTCCAACTTTCCTAACTGCGGTATACTCCTCTTTTTACTGAAACTGAATTACAAGGCAACATGTCTAGCTTCTGTTCTGCCCATTTGTTCTGTAAGCAAATAGCCAGCTACTGAAGTATTTTAGAGGTTTTAGCCAATGAATTAAGTCATAGCAGTCACTGATAAGCCTCTCTCTTTGGAGAAGAAACATCTGTTTAATTTTTGGTCCCTCTAATTGACAAGTGACTGCTCTCCCATTTTTTAAAAAAGAAGAAATATGGAAGTTTGGTGTATCTGTGATCACCAACTGCATCAAATCACCACACTGTATCAGGAGCAGTTTGGCAAATTTCCACTGGAAAGTAACAATAGATACAAATCCTGGTTTTAGAAGAAGCTGTCAAGGTGATAACAGTCTCTCTGATGGTTTTACCTGCTGCAATCATGTTCTAATGCATGTAATGCTTAGAACAGTATCAGATTATTTATGTTATGCACCTATACATCACAGACCATTCAGGGGGAAAAATCCAGTCTTCTGTTTATAATATTATAGCCAGATACAGCCCAGGCCAGTAAATTCTGACATTCATGTGTGTACAAAATTTCACCTGCAAAGTTTTTTTGTGTTGGGACAAAATTACTAATAAAAATGCATGAAATGTAATCGATTATATATGCTTCCCACAACTAGAAACTGAAATGAACTTGAGAATTTAGAGGTTCTGGTCCTAAACTCAGTTCTTAGGGAAGAAGTCTCATTTAACACAGTGAGTCAATATACCTACAGTCTTGCATCAGTAGATCCTGTTGAACTCTGAAGAACCTACTGAGCATACAAGAGGGATACATGACAAAGAAGCATTTGACTGGGATGCGTAACTGCTACCACCTCACAGCTATGAATTTAGAACCAGTGTGGTATACTGATCAAGCGACTGGACTACCAGGTTCAAAAACCCTTTCAGCCACAAAGCTCAGTGTTTGACTTCAGCACAATCACATCTCCTCAACGTGACCTATCATAATAAGGTAGAATCTCAGAAACCTAGAGCTGGACAGACCACAAGGTCCATCTAGTCCAACCTCCCGCCATGCAGGAATACACAACTAAAGCAGACCCAAAAGATGCCTCTATTTAAAGAACTCCAAAGAACCTCTGTTTAAAGAACTCCACTATCCTCTGAGGCAATCTGTTCCATTATCAAACAGCAATTACCGTAAAGAAATTCTTCCTAATGTTTAGATGGAATCTCTTTTCTTGTAATTTGAATACATTAGCTCATGTTCTAGTCTGTGGAGAAGCAGAAAACAAACTCGTTCCATCTTCTACATGACATCCCTTTAGATATTTAAAGATGGCTGTCATGTCATCTCTGAGTCTTCTTTTCTCCAGGCGCAACATACCCAGCTCCCTATGTTATTTCTCATAAGGCTTGATTTCAAGACCTTTGATCATCTAAATTGCCCTTTTCTGGACATGTTCAGCTATTTAATATTGTTCTTGCACTGTGGTGCCCAGAACTGGGCACAGTATCAAGTGAGACCTGACCAAAACAAATAGAGTGGAATTATTACTTTCCTTGACCTGGACAGTGTTCTCCTGTTGATACAACCCACAAGTGCATTGGCTTTTTTGTCTGCTGAATCAGGGTAGTTGTGAGGATATCTTTGGGTGGAAGTTTATACTTTGATTTCTGGTGAGGAAAAGTAGTATATAAATGTAAAATAAAACTAATGATAAATTGGCTGTTGATCACAGTACCAATTCTGTTTGCTGTATTACAGCCAGAGAGCATTCAAATGAGAAGCATATAGGATAATTGGATACTTCATATTCAAAGTATTAAATTCTGAGTTTCCCCCAGGAGAGGGAAAAATGTATTTCATTTCTTTCAAAATTAGTTTTAACTGACAAACAACGATGATCATTCACAGTGTTATGAATACAAGCTGCTGTATTCATAACACATCTGCAGCGGCATAAAAGAAATAGTGGTTTGAATAATTTAGGAAGGGGCAGGAGAAGAAGCTCCACTATCCAAAAAGTGCATTAAAAAGATCAAATAGGGAATGGCACAATTAATTTCCATTCCTTCTGTCTATAGGAAAGAGGCAGCCCAGCCAAACTCAATTTGTTTTATTAAGTTGGAGGAAATAATGGTTCTTTTAAAATTATGCAATGATTCATTATGAAATATTAAGCAATTATATTTCATTTTATAGAAGGTCATGCATACGAGGAAGAGGCACATGGAATTGTTTCAGGAATTAAATCAGAAATTTCAAACACTAGACAGATTTCGAGATGTACCAAAATCAGGCAGTGTGGTAAGTATGTGATGATATTATTTTTATTACTTTGCCATCCTATCATTTACTTTGCATATCTTCTGTTTTGAGAGTTAGTGGGAAAATCGTCAGTTTAAGAAAGTACCATTGTGGAATAAGAATGTATGATTTTAAAAAAAAAAACCAAAAACAAAATATTTTATTTATTTATTTTGTGGGAGAAATAGCAAAGAAGTAGAAAACAATTGATGAATAGGGATGGAAAGAGTGTTTGAAAATATTTTTTAAAAATGCTTTTCTCAAGTGTTGGTAAACCCTGGCAAGCAGCATCCTGAGTTGACAAGAATCCTTATAACACAGAAATGGCTTTTTGCACAGGCAACATACTTTTCTGCACAGAAATAAAAATTTCTGCACACTGTTTCCATTGCAGAAAATCCTATTTTCTACATTAAAAAACATGCAAATTCACAAAAATTGTGAATACTCTTTGAAAATTGCACAGTTTTCAAAGGCTCGTTGTGTAGCAAATTGCTAAATTACTAATTGTGTCCTTCAAGAATGAAACTAGGAAATTACATCCCTATTTATGAAGGGCAATTGTTAGAGAAATGATACTAGATGTAGAAAGAAATATTAATATTGTATGAGGCATTATGTCCCACCTTAACACACTTCCTATAGTGTCATGTTATCCATGCTCTGGTAACATCTAGGCCTGACTTCCCTTAAGACATTGTATGTACAGTTGCTTCTTTTTCAGAGACTTCTAAGTGCAAAAGATAGTGGGGTTGCCAAACTATTGAGTGGCACCAGTGGATTACCAGGCCTAGAATAACCTGATTGAGTTCCAATCAGTTTCAAAGCATGGTTGAAAGTACTGATGCTTTTAAGTCCTTTGTGGTAGGAACAACCTTCCCAAACATTAAAGTAATCTTTGGAGACATTCCTCCATGTGCACCAGCCATCTGGAGTAAGGTGGTGACCAGAAAGAGAATTTTCTCAGTAGCCACCCTATTTATGGAATTAGTAGCTCATCTGGCACCACCTTTTGCAAACAGGCAAAGGCCCTTCTTCCCTGAGGGCTTTACATGTATTTTAATACATTTTTCCCTTTCAGTGTATTATGTGCATTTTGTCTTGTTTTTGAAAACCACCCTGAAAAATCCTGCTAAAGGGCAGCATCTAAACAACTTTAAATAAATATGAGGAAATGAAATTGCTTTTGTGTACAAGGGACTGAGCTTCCTGGGAAGAATCTAGGGTACAAAAATATCTATTATTTCTATCATGCTTCAGCATTATTGTATGTTATGCAAGGACTGACAGAAGTGGAGAACTAAATGAGATGGAGGGCATGTAGTTCTCTGCGCACAACCTGTAAAAAATCATGAGCATCCCTCCCCCAGTACTCTTCTTCATTTCCAAGGTTTTCCAAGGATTTAACCTTCCCAGATGAGAAAATGCCCAGACAGCTTTGCAGGATTGCAGCTTAAATAAGAGCACAAATCAAATCTAGAAACATCTGTAAATATCAGTTCTCACTATTGGTTCTCACTGTGCAATATTCAAGTCAGATATTCATAGCTATAAAATGAATCGCCCTAAATACAAAAATTAACTCAAGAATTGACACCAAAAATCACTGGAGACAATTTTTAAGGAGAATATATATATATATATATATACATATATATACATACATACATACATACACACACACACACACATACATACATACATACACACACACACACACACATACACACACATATACATACATACACACACGCATACACACACGCATACACACACATACATACATAAGAGACTATATAGAATTGATAGTTTATTGTACTGACACAATGAGCAAATTACCACATTTTAAATGAGACTGAAACAGGCTTCATCTTCTAGCATCATATTTTCCTGCTGCCAATGTGGAATCAGATTTGGTGGTATATAACTTCATTATCATGTCCAAAAGAAACTTCACTGTACAACATGTTTATCAGTTTCTGTGGGAACTAGAAAACAATTCCATATTAAAAGGAAATTGTCAAGATTAGAAAGATTCTTTGTTTCTTTTGCTTACTTGACAACAGAGTTTCCTCCCCGAAAAAGTCCCCGCACTATTGGTTCACCAACTGAATTTTGCCTCTTTATCAGCAAGCCCTGTTTTTGCTACCATGAGAAGGAATTACATTATAACAGATGAACATACTTTATTTCTGTAATTCATAAACTGGCATCTTCTTAGTGAGTTATGGTGATATAAATCTAACTTACAACATTATATCTCACTTTTTCAGTTGTTATGGAGGTTTGAATTCGTACTGACCATGGATCAACCAAAATTCCCCCACCCCGCAAAAAAACTCATTTTTCTCTTCTCCAGTCCTCCCCAACATGGCCACTTCCTGCCTACTTAGAGAGTGGGAGACATGCAGAGAAATTTCTAGTTCTTTTCCTATAGCTGGATGCACTGCATTGTTGTCACCCTCAGAGACCATCAGAGGACCTCTGGGATGTCCAGGAGAATGCCTGTCACTGTTTGTCCAGCTATAGGAAAATACCTGAAGGTAGCAAGATAGCTTAGGAGGCACAGGGCAAGCCACGTAGAACAGAGGTGTCTCCCTCCTGCCACTTCTCTGCATCTGTTGCCCAAGGTGATTGCCTCACTCTGTCTTAGGCTAGGGCAATATTTTGCCACCAGATCTCAACATATGCTACAGCTCTTATCTGAGAGAGAATACTATCCCATTGGCAGTGATGAAGAAAGATTTGATTGCCAATCCATTGGGCTCTTGTACATCCAATGGTTTGAGAGACCTTCTTGTTCTTCACTGAGCAAATACTGTAGAGTGCTTTGGATTTGATAGCTAGGTGTTGTTCTGAAATATTTCTAATTTTTCAAGAGCAAGCTCATTTCACCTCATAAAAAGAAGGAAGGAAGGAAGGAAGGAAGGAAGGAAGGAAGGAAGGAAGGAAGGAATATCAGATCAAAGTGACATAACAACATAGCCAGCAGGAACTGAGATATGATGAGCCCCAAAGGGAAAGTATCCTGTTACTTTTCAGTAGCCACGAAGAATGTATCTCTGTATTTACCCTCATTCTACATCCTTGGTACTGAGATAGTACAAGTAAGACAAGGACCCTCAATTAATGTTAGAGATTGTGATGGGGAAGAAAAGAATCTGTCAGATCTGCAAGACTGTAGATGCTGTGATTCTTATGAATGTATGTGCCTTCTAGTCACCTGTGTGTCGACATATGGTGACACCATGAATTTCATAGGGTTTTCTTAGGCAAGAAATGCATTTATAAAACTCTCACTGGTGAGAGACATTTCTAATCCAGGCGTCATGTACATAGTTCATATAAGGTGCCAGAAGCCTATATTCTTCATAGTTTTAGTGTTAATGCCTTCAGTGGACACTTCTAGTATCTTTGACAACTCTGAGTGTCGTG
Source organism: Ctenosaura bakeri (assembly GCA_948474755.1). Classification (NCBI taxonomy): domain Eukaryota; kingdom Metazoa; phylum Chordata; class Lepidosauria; order Squamata; family Iguanidae; genus Ctenosaura; species Ctenosaura bakeri. The sequence goes on along the minus strand of CAOLHI010006040.1, from coordinate 9,312 downwards.
TTTTTGACCTCTTTTCTTTTATGAGCCACCCTTAACCCAAGCACATTTTTAGCCTTAATTAGCCACTACGATGTGAAACCTGTACTTCATATAGTTCAGTAGGAACTGTTCAATCACTTCATACCAGTTATTTTTACCTACTCTTCCAAGAAATGCCAATAAAATGTAAAGCTGTAAGTGACAGCAGTAATCCTTGACTAACTGTGTTCTAAGCTCGCTGCTGGAAATTTGGGAGCCAAACAAAGTCTTCTGGTGTAACTTACAGAAAGAGATAAGAAAGGTTATCTCACTCTCACCCAATGTGACTTTCTTATCTCTTTTATCTGTGTAGCGTTGTGATATCTTGAATGATTCAAATAGGATTTTTAATTTTTAATTTTTTGTTCTTTCCTCCCTCCCTCTCTTATTCACCTTCACAGGAAAATCCAACAGCAGCCAGCAAGGCTCCCTGGGACAGTTTCAAAAACACAAGTGAATACCAACATTATACCACAATAAATGTATTAGATTCAGAGGCGAAAGATGCTTTAGAACTAAGACCCTCAGAATGGGAGAAGTGTCTGAACTTGCCTCTAGATGTACAAGAAGGTGATTTTCAAACGGAGGTTTAATGAAAGGAGAAACAAACTGAAGCAAAAGCAAAATATAGAACACTTTTGTTTGCACTGACACTCCAGAGACTTGGGAAGCCTGACATGCCTCTTTGAACATTGCGGCTAGGGCGTGTCAGCCCCTTCATGTGCCAAAATGTCAGTGGTTTCTTTTCGTATGATATATTCCCACTAGCAAACCTAGTGGAGAGCCCAGGTGTACAATTCTTACCATCGTGTCTTGTAAGTACCCGTGGAATGGATTTGTAAGGTAAATCTTTATAGATAAACCTCAAGCAACGGTTCATGTTGTAACAGCTTCATCTGGTTTAGTTTTCAAAAAACTTCACCATGAAGCACAATGTATATATTTATGCAGTTTTTAAAGTTTATAACAGTCTGTTTGGCCATTACTACACTTTTTACTTTATAATATAAAAAAAAGCAAAGTTTTGTCGTCATTAAATGAATGTCTGTTGAGCTACATTCTTCATTGCTTTAAATGCAATAAAGTAATAATCTCACTTTTATATGAATAATATATTTCACATCTTTATTATTGCAGTTTTCTCTGGGAAGCTCAGAGTAGCTTTTCCTGCTGCAGCTGTGTATAAAATATTTAAAATGTTGTATGGTGTAAATAAACTTTTGTCTACATATCAGTATTTTCAGTGCATTTTATTTTGGATTTGTTGATCTGAAATTTGCATATTTATAAAGTTTTCTTTAACAACACAGAAGCTGAAAATGTATTCAGAATTTTAATAGCATACTGTTATTACTCCTTTGAGACTAATGATTTCTCAAATGTAATAATAGGTTTGCATAGCTGTTCTATTTTTTTTTTCCTAATCTATGAAGGAAACCTACAATGTAAATTGGACTTGCCATGGCATTGCTACATTACTTCTGTTATATGTAAATCTTACGCTTTTCCATCTTGCTGCAGCAAGACAACTTTTAGATAAACACTGTGCAAGTTTCAATGCACAGAGCTTAAGAGAAATTCTCCTTTTACTTCCACCATCCTACAATGTAATTTTCAGATCATTTCTTCTCATTCATCTGTTTTTTAAAAGATGACCTCCTTCAGGACTGAGGTATACACAGCATGATTTTCTGCAAGAAAAAGAATGAATATATTCCATTAAATGATGCAATGAGTGGATATCTGACCACTACCTAAGACGATGGCAAATCACCTCTTAACCTCAGACAGAATTTAAGATTTTTACCCAATATTTTGTATTATGACTCAGATTTTATAGTATGTAAAGAAGGCAGTACTGAATAAATATATTATCCAACTGGCCTGCGTGGTGCAATGAAAATATGCTGATGAGGAAAAGTTGATTCAAATGTAGAATATTTTGTCTAGCTGTAACACTTCAACACTTGTCATTCTGAAAGGTGTTACTCCTACTTTTCAAGCTTCCTTGGACAGGAAAAGTTATACCTTTGCAACTACTGTTAGAGAACTGTTTGACGTTCCCTTATTCCTTTCTCATACTTCCATTTTTCAAAAATATTGCTCCATATTTTTAAGTACCCTCCACAATGTCTTACTCTTCCACTCTATCTTGAAATAAAGGTGAGCTTGGGTTCTTGTAGGCTATGCCAGCTCCATGTGAGTTCTAGTAGGTTCTACATGGCTGGTAAGGCTTCAGATATAGCCCTGAAGATGGACAGAGTGTCTGTGTCTTGTGGACCAGACTAACTTAATATGAGAAGCCTTGGCAACAGAAGGATAGAGAACAAGAAGGCAAATTGGCTGTGCCAACTATGCACTGATTGGTTGTAGGATAGCTTCCAGCATTGCAGTTAATAGTTTTGCAACCTAGAGTTGTGGATCCATAACTTTTCCATATTAACCTATGCTACATATACACAAATGTGACACTATTGCCACAATCATATACACATCCTAAATCCTACCTTAATCTTCAGGGAACCACTTTTTGTAATGGAGGTCTGCAGTGCAGTCCATTGGGGTGCTTCAGAATGAGGTGGCCAGCACCATCCTATCCCTAAACCACAGTATACCTAAGAGAAGCAAAACTGTCCCTTCTCATCTTTGATGCAGCTCAGTGGTGGGAGGAGGCTGACTGCATCATTCGGAAGCATCTCACTTCACTGAGCCCACAGACTTCTATCACACAAAGTGGTGGCATGAAGTTTAAGATGGGATTTGGGGGCTGATTCCTTAAGTCATTCATAGCTATATTTATGTAGTTATAAATGCAATGTAGGATCTCAGATGTGTTATGTATTGGTAAAACAATACATCAGTAAAATCATAGAGCTTCAAGAGATTATTTTTGGTCCAGGAACTGACTTTCTGTGCTTCTTGAACAGAGGTGTACTTTGGAAACCAAATGTGAAATTTGTCAGTTATCCCTTGCATGATTAAAAAAAAATAGTTATCAGAAGAGAAGATGGATCAGGACCATGCTATTGAACAGAGGGACTTTAACTCTTGAAATCCCACATAGAATCAGCTCTCCACATGTGTTATTAGGACCTCTGTTTCCATCATAAATAGCAAGTGAAGGCAGACTGATTCTACTAAGGGCTTGCAATGAGTGCGGCATTTGCCAGCAAAGCGTAAGGTTTACAGTCTCCTGCTTCATTAATGGAACACTATGATGTAATTCTTAGTAGTCATGGGAGGGGGGTTAATACTCTTCTTACTGTAGACAAGATACATCATTACATTAATCACCTCAATCTAGTATTTTAGCTGATAAGCACCTACTTTGCTTGGAGAATATTTTCAGCTAACTGGGAGAGACGTCAAGGAGTGGCATAATGGGGCTTGGAACTGGTTTTCCAGTTGTGAAGCTTTTAGAAGAGAGATTTGCTTCCACACACTAGAGACTCCTTTGTTTAGAGTATTTCTATTTAAGCCTTCTGCTTTCTTGGACTTTGCCCCAAGATGAGCATCTGTAACTGGCTAACTGCAATAATGAATGCCAGCCACCACTAGCAACAGGGCAGAGTAGCTTCCACAACTGACACAGCAAGGACACAAAATGGTCCAGGCCAAAATGCTTGTCAGGCTTAATTTAGACATGCACATTCGTCTCTCAATAGCTATAAGCACCCTAATGGGGTTCTGCACATGTGAGAAGGCTAGGAGACATATACATCTAATATTACTGGCAGAGCTTTCATGCCATTTTGCATACAGTGCTTTTACATGGAAGCAGCTCAGACTGAGGTGCCACTCTTGAAGGTGAGGAAATCACATGTAATGAATGCAAGTGGTGTTTGGACCAGACTTCAGCTGAAACCCCATTATAAACTATTGATACCAACCTGTTGGGGACTGGAATTATTTGGATATAGCAAGAACAATTAGATGTCTCTAAAATGCCATGGAAGTGGCATCATTCCATCATGCTTCCACCTTGACTAGGCAGTCATAACCTGAGTATGTTCTACTGCTGTGCATCTGAAAGCTGCAAATACAGTAGCACCTACCTATGCTGTTGCAGCTAGTTGACACTGTGGATCATTTTGCAGCGTCAGAAGTGGCCAGGCTGGACTGTTATAACCCCCAAGTCATAGAGGGTTATAGCACAATAGTTCATTAGGGGGGAATAATAGAAAGCCACAAAATTTAATTCTTCACTAATCATTTACTTTCTGACTTCCTCCTCAAAAGTCTAATTATAATATATATGAATGTGCTTATAAGATATTTAATATTTGTAGGGCTTTCTAAAAGCATGTCACATTACAAAGCTCTCAATTATTTATTTGGCTGGCTTAATCTTAAAAAAAAAAGTACCATCTTTAGTAACACAACTATGTTTCCTAACAAGGGCACTCTTTAAAAAAAGAGAGTAAAATGTAAAACAAGAGTGCAGTCCCAACTGGTAAAGGCAGTCAAAGCCCAGCTGTAGGTAAACTAGGCCCACTGAAGCTGAGCTCAGTGCAAGCCCCTAAAAGCCATAACAGTGTTGGAAACTACATAGGACTACCCTCACTCTGACCTAATATTGCATCAGTGTGGTAACTGTGCCTCTAGGCTGGAAGAGGCTTGAAAATGGGACACCTCAATTTCATCATTGTTCCACATCATTTTTGCCCCCTTTTGCAGCCTTCTTGTCAACAGATGTTAGCTAGCAGAGCAGTTGGGTCATCTGATTGCTCTGTTGCTCGATTTCTAAGATGAGCCACAGGAAAGAGGGCTCTGCTAGAAGAAAAGCATTTACAATAAGAGAATAACATTCCTGTTGGCAGAGGGCATTTGTGCACAACCCTAGCCTTCCCATCCCCACAACCAGAACATCTTTGTGCTAAGAATATACCTTCCTTTAGATGCTGGTATGGAACATAAGTGAATAATATGTTATGAACACTCATGTCATGTACCTGATTTACATTATACAGAAACTGGTCTGCTTGGAGTGGACCAATTTAACCTGGAAAAAATGTGAGGACTCTTCCACACATGTGAGGACTATTGCATGCTTTTACCTCTTGCTGGATAGGAAATTCATGGGTAGCAGGTGGGACAGGGTACACACATCTCTACCAGAATATTGCCAATAGCACTAATCATTTGTTTTGAAAAAGAAGGAATCAGGACCTTGAGAGAGCCACCAATCTAGAGCTATGGAGCTTCACAGATAGAGTGGTGTTAGTGGAGTTCTCCCCTCTTCTGGCCTCACATTAGGGACTGGGGGACATAATTCAGGGATCCTTTTTCTTGTGTTGATCAATGAGGGAAGAAGAAGCAAAGATATTTGGCTGGGAGGGTGAGGTGGGGGTTTCTATGCATGCTCTAAAGTGTTTAAATTTTGAAGAACTATCTTTTAAAGACAAAATCAACCATTGTTTTGGAAGTTTTAGAAGTCAAACTAATTTACACTACTAGTTACACATGCTCCCACTACCATGCTATCTACTGCTGTGTGACCCAGTGGTAGAACAATGTATGTGAAAGATATACAAGAGTCTACCAACTAAACTAAGGGAATGGCAGAGGAGCAGGTGGAGGCTGTGGACCTCCTTCTTCATAAGCATAGGTGTGTGGCAGATCACGCTGGCACCATTGCTGCATCAGTTGTGATACTCCATGGATGGTAAGACTGGAACAGGGTGTTCAAGGGAGGATAACAGCAGTAGTCATGGATCTGCAAGATCCATGTGTGCACTAGAGATTTTTTGAGACTGGTGTCTGGTCCACAGCCCTTCCTTCCATCACACAGAAGCATAGTCCTTGTTAGAGGGATTAGATGTCAAGATTTGAGCACAACTTTGAAATGTTACTGGGGGGAGAGGCAGGGATTACAGTGATCAGAATCTCCCAGGCAGCTATTACCCTTACTGTACACCAGAGATGGGCAAAGTACAGCTGATGTCCTCCTCCAAGTGGACATCTTGGACACCCCCAAGCCCTCATTGCAAAGTAACTGTCCTCCAAATGTCAAATTGCCCCCCTCCCTGAAGTCTCAGAAGGTGAAGCTGCCATTTAAAAGTATCCTCTCCCATCTCTTTTAGAGAAAAATACGGTTTTTAGAATCTGGAGGTAGTCATCAGGAACTCTGTGGGAAGGCAAAAATCGCCCTCCCCAGAGGGTGCCCACACCTGTTTTAGAGTCTAGGATTGTTTCCACCATCTTCAGTGTTCCTGTTAACAGCAGACAACACAGTTCATCTCTACCCTGATCCTCCTTGCAAATGTGTGAACACAAACCAACCAGAGTTAACTCCTTTTAGACTGTAATCAACCTGAGAACAATCCCCATTTAACTCAGTAGGGCTTATTGCTAAGCATATGAGAGTAGACTGGATTCTTAGGCTGCAATCCTGTTAGTGACATATGCTGGTTTGAACTGCCATTATGCACAACATATGCTAACATTATGTCAACACTGCAGCAGGAGATATCCAGTATCTCTTTGTGCAACAACTTCTTCCCCCATGTAAAATCTCAGATTGAGGTTTCAGAGCATGCCCATGGCCAATTAGTGGTCAAATAGGTGGGAGGTCCCAAGCATGATCCAACTGCTGATGGCCTCCTAGACTTCCAGCATATGCAACAGAGGTCCAGGAGGGTGATGGCTCTTTCTTTTTCCCAGCTGCAAAACTACAGCTGGGTGGTATCTGGGACCTTTCTGCCCTTCAAACTGCTTACTGACCATGGGGTACACCTCAGAGCCTCAAGCTGGTGTTGTGGAAGCAGGGCTTAAAGGGAAATTTTACAGTCCACCCGCACTGAACTGAATCGTGGATTTAATTCTTAAACAGAGGCAATTTCTGCTCGACACTGTTATAGTGCTCTTATTCTGCTTTCAACATCCTATGGAATCCTGGAGTTTGCAGTTTAGGGAGGGGCATTTAGAATTCTCAGCCTGAGAGCTCTTCGGCCTCAGTAAGCTACAAACCCCAGAATTCCATAGGATGTTCAAAGTGGGATAATGGCACTATCACAGTGTAGGAAGGAAAGGCCCTGAGTTAGAAAGTCCGACTTAATTAATTTTATTATTTAAAAGAAGTGTTTTGCCTTAAATTGCATCTCTACATTAGGAGCTTAATTAGTAACATAGTTGATTTTAACTAGTTAGTTTTTATTTCTGAGCAAACTATCCTAACATTAGAGGTAGCTGTACAATGGGATACAGTGCAGACTCAGTCCTTGCTAGTGGAGTATAAAAAATTATCATTAAGATGCACCCCAGCCCAGCTTGAGGCTCCAAGTTATTATCCATTGTTGTACTGTGTAGCATTATGTTCTTAACAATGTAAGCATCCCTTGAAGAGAAAGAGATACTCTTTGCAGCTAGAACAGGGACTTGTAAGCAATAAAAAATAATCTTCTGGTTTGTTAAATAAAATTGTGTAAAGATGTTTGGGCACTTACATCACCCCTGGTGTTGCACTGTATTCCCTCCCTACTTGAACATAAATCTGTATCCATGGTCTAATTCCCTCCGAATACTGAAGTCAGATTGCTTAGCTAACATGCACATCAATATTTAAATATCTTAGGCAGTTCTGATTTACGCTATGTCCCTTGGGGAGACCACAGAACAATTTTGCTTTCATTTTTAAATTCTCCTCCCACTATACTGCATCCATTTCAGCAGATGTGTGCGGCATCTTCCTTGCTGTTTCTATCAAATTTGTACTGTGTTTCTCCAAGAATATAAGTGAATCACAATATCGCAGGCTTGAAAGGGGCCCAGGAGCAATCTAGTCCAATCTCTGAGTACTCTTCTTAGTTCCTTTTTGACTTGCTTAAAGGTCTAGATCTTTTGAACTGATCTGATTTTTCCAGAGATTGACTATTTTGTGTAAAGAATGGAAAATAGTCATAACAGTACTATATCAAGACAAGAGTCCAATCATAATAATAACCCCAAAATCCTCTATGACATGTTATGTTATGTAATTGTAAATATACCTAGCTAAATAGCATGGGTGGTAAGAAATCCTTTTATTGAATTGCAAAGATGCACAACAGAATACCAGCAAGAGCACGAGAGGCACATTGGGATAGATGAGCATCAGTGTGCAATGCATGTCAATGTGTGATGCACATTGATGTACAATGCCCATCACTGTATTGTTCATCAATGTGCCTTGGGCACTGAGGTGCATTGTGCACCAGTGTGCATCAGGCAGTGGTGTGTATTTCACATCAATATGCCTTGAGCACTGATCATACACCAATGTGCATTGGGCATTTTTCTAGCTCTGCTATGTAGTAACATAACAGCAGTCTTCTTCTGGAAGCGAATGTTATGCAACTGTGCAATTGTAATTCCTGCAGACGTAAGTTCGTTTACAAAAACACAAGGCCCCAACAGGATTCCAGTGATCATGATTTAATAAAATACAGAGCTGCTCTTCTAGTACATGTTCAGAACTTGGACATTTAAATTTAAAACTAATTAGCTGCCACTATAATTTCAAACTCTCCTCCCCTAAAGCAGTTTATTGCCATGATGGCTACAATTTTCAATGGTATGTCTTTACTTTTTCCATTTCTCAAAACTAGCTAAAATAGAGGATTTAAGGCAAGGCAAGGGGGTCATTATAGATGGATAGACGCACTCAAACAAGGCACATCCATGAATTTACAAGACCAGTGCAGGGCAGTTGGTGGTAGACTGGCTTTGAGGTTCTCATCCATAGGGTTGAGGTCCACTTGACAGCAGTTAACAATAAAGAGGGGCTGATCACCCTCCCCCACAGAAATTATCAGGCAAAATTGGACCATCAAGACTCCTAAGCAGTCAAGCCACTTCAGCAATTATCAGTCAGAAGTATACTTTGTTGTTGTTTGCCTTCAAGCTCCAACTTATGGCAAACCTATCGGGGTATTCTGGTCTAATTTGTTCAGAGGGTGTTTGCCTTTGGTGTCCTCTGAGGCTGAGAGTGTGACTTGTTTAAGGTCACCTAGTGGGTTTCTCGGGCTGAGCAGGTGTCCAAATTCTGGTCTCCAGATTTATAGTTCAATGCTCAAACCACTACACCACACTGATTCTCCTCAGAAGGGTACTAAATGATCATTATATTGGTATTTCTTTCATGATACTCAGATTGTTATCAGTCTCATTTGGATGAAGGTGCTGATTGTTTTAATGCAACATATTCTGTCTTTCTATTCTTTTGTAAAAACATACCTGCAAGTAGTCAAAATAAATAATGAGCTGTCTGCCAATGTTGATGCCACCCCCACTCTTTAAAAAAATATTTATGGGATT
>CAOLHI010006039.1:0-46085 GCA_948474755.1 Ctenosaura bakeri | reverse complement strand
TATCTGAAAACCGGAAAAAATCTGAAACAGTTTTCAAGATCGAGAAGATTTGGACTTTCGCAGTGGTGCAGATACGTACATTTGCACCGATGTGAATTGGTGGGCAGCAGAGGGTGGGCAGAGGGTGGGCTCACCTTCTCCAGCTGTCCCCACCCATCCATTTTTGGTTTTGTTTTAGAAAACGGAGTAAGTGGATGAAACACAGCACGGGCATGTTAAAATGAGAGAGCTGTTTTCTATTTTGCAAATGTTTTACCCTATTTGCTGGTATCATATGCACAGCTGTATAAGACGCACCTTATTTTCAGACTATATTATTTAGGAAAAAATATTTGAGTACTCTGTTCCCGGTTCCTGTCATATCTGTTTGGGTGGGGAGACTTCCCTGCCCAGGCAGAAAGAAGAGGCTGTGTGTGTGTGTGTGTGTGTGTGTGTGTGTGTGTAAGAAGCTCCTTCCCCCATTCCTGCCAGCAGCTGGGCGGAGATGAGCGGGGAGCGTGAGATTGCTCTCTCAACTTTGCTCTGCCAAGTGATCTGCCTGGGTGGGTGGAGTTACCATATTCGCACCCCATTTTCAGAAGGCATTTTGGGGCAGAAGTGCCTCTTATACACCAGCAAATATGTACCTACGTAGGTACATACAAACTTACCAACCCAAAAGAGAAAAAAAAGTAAGCCAATGACAGCTGCTGGGGAGGGTGAGGGGAGAAATGGAGTGGCCACTGCCGGAGTAGTGCAAATGCATGAACTTGCACTCCTCCTAATCAAAACAAAACGTACTGAGGAGCTGTGCAGAAGCAAATGAGGGAAAGTCTGCGTTATTTGGATCTGATAAGACTCTGTAAGAAATGGTGCGAACCTCTTCACACGCCTCGTGTGGAAAGGGCCTTAATACAATGCAGAACCAAGCAAATGAAAATGAAGTGCACAGGCATGATCCATCTCCCATTCTAACAGCTCTGAGAACAATAAAGAAAAGTTGCTAAAAGGAAAGCTTACTCCCCTGATCTGTTCACTGCCTTGAACTTCCAGGCTAACGTTGTAGGAATATTTGGTATCTATATTAAGCTGAGTACAGCAGGGCTACTGCAACATGAACTTGCGGTAGAAACAGGAGAAGTGACTCTGGATGCTCTCATAAGAGAAAAAAAAAGAAGAAAAATTTACCTATATAGTGTCAGGAAATCCATCTTAGGATAGGAAAGGAAACAAGCTTAGCAAACATTTTGTTTTTCATTTATACAAGCCGAACATCCCCCAAGTAATGAACAAAGTCCCCTTTGCCTTACAGTTTCTTTCATTCTGTCTTGCAATGTCTGCTCCATCTTGGGATGGCCTATTTGTCTTCAGAGCAACTGAAATTCCTTCCTATTCTATCTAAGCCTCAGTTCTATACAGCTGTATTGTCGTGGGCCCAGCTGGGCCCACCGACGCCTCGGAGGCTGCTGCCAACGGGGGGGGGAAGGCCCGGACACCTCGGAGGCCGCCGCCAACACGGAGGAAGGCCCGGACACCTCGGGGGCCGCCGCCAATGCGAGGGGAGGCCTGGACGCCTCGGAGGTCCCCGCCGACGCGGACGGGCCTGTTAGCGGCGCCGGGGTCGGGCCGGGGCTTGCCTGCAGGCCCAGGGCTTGCCTTCAGGCTCACTGAGGAGGGCAGGCCCCGGCTTCAGTCTGGGGGCTCCACCCACCCGCGGCTCCGACTCAGAGGAACCTGCTGCCCCTCCTCCCACGTTCCGGCAACGGCAGCAGGGGAAAGGGGCAGTCCACCAGTCCCAGCGGCTGCTGGAGAAGCGACTGCAGGCTGAGAGCTTTCAGCTGTGAGGCCAGGCGGCAGGCTGAGGGCTCTCAGCTGTTTGCCTGGACCTGATTGGTCACCACTGAGCCAGGGAGCTACTTAGGATGGGCGCTGGGAGGGGAGGACCATGGAGCAGCAACTGTCGGTCTTCCGCATCCTCCTCTGCCTGTGTCTGGATCCAGCCCCTCCCTCCAGCGACTGCGTCCAGCCTCCCTGGCAGCCAAGCACCTGGCCTTTGCTTGGGTGAAGTAACCCTTTCTTTGCTTTAGGAAGTAGCCTGCATTTACTTTGGGACTTAACCTTTGCTTTGGGACTGATTTATGTTTGTGCGGGGGCTTGCCTGTGGGGGTGCTGTAACCCTCTGTTTACTGGATGCTAATAAACGCTGTCAGCTCCAGCCGCTCGCCCCGTGTCTGCTTGGCCTCTGCCTGCTGCCGACATGTATATAGAAATTGTCTGGTTGAAGTTTGGGAATTAAAACACTCCCATTTCTACTGGTGTGAGCCATCTCACCTCATCTCACTACAACTGCTCTCCCTGTTTTCAAAGCTCAGGAAAAAAGGGATGAACTAGCATAGTGTCTGGGACTGATAACCTGTAGAAATATTTAGTATCTATATTATCTATATCTATATTAAGCAGAGTGCCATGAGGCTAGTCCAACATGACCTTGTGGTAGAAACAAGGGAAATGACTCTTGATGTCCTTGTAAAGTAAAAAAAAAAGTTTATTGTCTCAGGAAATCCATTTTCAGACAAGAAAGGAGATGAGTAGAAGAAGCTGACTTAAATATGGTTACAAGAGCCCCTAATATCTGGCTGTCATGTGTGCGTATATGGGAGAGTCCATTGTTGGGATTGCAGCCACACAGTTGTGGAGCTTGAAGTGTGTGGAGGGGGAGCAGGAGGGGTGGGGCTATGGCACAGGGGTCATGGCCACTGTGCATGGGGGCATGGCCAGGGTGTGCAGGGTTGTAGCTATGGGTTCAGTCGCCCCAAAAACATTGCCACCTGGTTTGATAGCTGAAGCCCCTGTCAGAGCTGCTGCTGATGAGCAGCGGCTGTTGCTCCCTGTTGCTCAGGGTGGAGATGACGAGCAGCAGCTGTTGGTCCCTGTGGCTCTGGCTGGAGATGAGTCCTGCAGCTCGAGAGCTCCCTCTGCTGTCATGGACCAAGCAGGCTTGGACATTCCTCTGCCTGCTCCTTTAGGGCGACAGGGACTCAATTCTGAAGATGCCTTGGAGCCTGTGCCAATCAGCCCACAAACAAGGCGGAGACTCAAGAGAGCTGAGCAAAGGGAGGCTTCCTTGATTAAGTTCAAGAAGCAGTGACTGGCCGCACTTGTGCTTGAGTTATATAACTGTCTGCCTGGAAGCCTTCCTTTGCTTGTGGCAAACTTTTTACAAGCCTTCTCCTTGCCTGTTCCTTGTTTCCTACATCTGGCTCCTGATACCTTGGATTTTGGACTCTGACTATGGCTTTTGCTTGTTGCTCTGGCTTAGGTAAATGGACTCCCTATGAGCAATTGCTTGCTTTGACTCCTCCTGGTGGGACTTTGCTATCTCTTCCACTCCCTTCTCCGGGCTGGCTTCCCGTCTGGGTCTCTGACCTTGACAGTCTTGCCACAAGCCTAAAAGCTGATTTATTGGGAGAGGGAGAGTTTGTTTTGGTTACCATAGAGAAAGATGAAGCAGTGGAGCTTTCTCTACCAGCAGTCTTGCAAGCTAATGTTGTTTTGATCCAGCAAGTAAGCTAGCTACAGCAATGACTCCAGCAGCTGCAGCCTGAGGTGGGGGCTGTTACTTGGGTCAAACCCAAGTACCCAGTGGCTACACCCCCAGGTTTGATGGGTGGATTCAGGACTTCCCCACCTTCTGGCTCTGTGCCTTCTGTACACGCAGCTGTGAGCGGAGGAGTTTCCCAGCAATTTTCACAAAGTTGGCTTTGTTGTGAGTTTGCTCTCTGGAGGTGCAGCATGCTGGGTTCTGCCTTTACTGCAGCAGCAAAGCCCTCTGCTGGACAATTTTGATGCCTTTGCTGTGCAGCTGCAGAGTGTTCTTTCAGATCCTGCAAAGGCAGGGACTGCTAACTGGCATATTTGGGAGTTGAAGCTGGGTCAGCTCTCTATTGCAGACTATGCCAGTGAATTCTGGCTGCTGGCTCAGGATCTGGTGTGGAATGAAGCTGCCCAGGTAGACCAGTTCCTCAAGAGTTTGGCTGACCCTGTCCTGGATCAGTTGGTACTTGCTGATATGCTTGACACCTTGCAGGGCCTGATCCAACTGTACCTGCAAATTGAGGGGCATATCCTGCGGTTCTTCCTGCCAGACTGCCTCCACTGCCATCACTCTGAGGGAGGCGGGGGGCTGCCTCCTTCTCCTATTCCAGAACCCAAACAGGAGGCCATGGCTGGGGAAGAGCCGATGCAACTTGGTGGCGCCCGTCCTCATCTCTTCTCTGCAGAAAAGTCCAGGAGGCGCCAGCTGGGCTTATGCTTATATTGTGGCCACTCTGGACATTTTGCCGCCTCATGTCCTGTTAAATGAGGCCGGCCTACGCTGGCGGGAAACTGATTGCGCCTAGTCTTGGAGGGCCTCAAAACCAGGGTGCTTTGCCTTCTGTGCTGGCCCGTCCTGCCTGTTTCCCCATATTCGAGCACTTGGTAGTCGAAGTCTTGCTCCGCCTCCCTGGCTGGCTGGCATTGCAGACGTGGGCCATGGTGGACTTGGGGGTCACCATGAACTTTATGGATCGGGCCTTTGTAGAGGCCTGGGACATTCCCATGTCTCCTGTGGACCCGCCTTTGCTGATGGAGACCATCGATGGCTGCCCTCTACGCTCGGGCCTGGTGACGCGCTCCTATTGCTGGGGTCCTATTGCAAGGATGTGGCATTCTTCGTGGCCTCAGTGCCCCATTTTCCAGTGGTCTTGGGGCTGGAGTGGTTGCGGGTGCACGATCCCCACATTGGGTGGTCTATGGGGGTCATTACCTTCTCTTCTCCCAGTTGTGCCTCCCATCTTCAGTTGACTCTGGCCTCTTTTGCTGTGGGTTCCTCAGCCTCGCCACCTCCAGACCTTCTACCCTAGTAACAGGACTTCGCAGACATCTTTGATGAGAAAGATGTGGACCAGCTGCCTCCGCACCAGCCCTACAATTGCCCGATTGACTTGGTCCTGGGGTATAAGATTCCAGTGGGTCGCATCTACCTTCTCTTTGAGCCCGAACTGGCTGCTTTGTGGGACTTCATTGAGGTGAACCTGCAGAAGCAGTTCATCCGGCCGTCCGTCTCTCCTGCTAGGTTACTCTGCCTCTCGTATTGCTACCACTTGGGCTCCTTTAAGTTCCCCACCCTTCTTTACGTGGAGCACATCAAAGTGTCACCAAAGAACCCCCGGAAACCAAGGTAACATATGGTTGAATCCATGCCTGTAGAATCCATGGATGCAGAGACCCAAGTGTATTTGTTGAAGCCGAGAAGTGTATTTCAACAAGAATGTTTTCTTTGTGGTGAATTGTAAACACAGAGACATTCAGCATTGATCTACATATATTCCTTGCCTTGTGTGTGTGTGTGCCTTCAAGCAGACTGGAGGGGACAAATGTTGTCCCCATCTTCAAAAAGGGGAGAAAAGAGGACCCAAATAATTATCACCCAGTCAGCCTGACATCAATACCCAGAAAAATTCTAGAGCAGATCATTAAGCAGACAGTTTGTAATTACAGTCAGTCCTCCACATTCGCTAGGGTTAGAGGCGCAGGACCCTTGCAAACGTGGGAGAATAGCAAATATCAAAATGTGTTTGTGTATCTGTGGGAAGGGGGCTGAGGCATGGTGGGGGGAATGGGCACTCAAGATCCAGACCAGGTCAGGAAAAGGAGAGGGAAAGGGGGTAGCTCAGCATAGTGGCCATATACTTCCTCTCTCTTGCCCATCTCCTTCCTTGGGTGCGTGAGGCATCAGGAGAGGGTTTGTGGTACTGAAAAATTGGGCTGCTGCAATCCCACCTTATCTGACCAGGAAGTGGCTAATGGAGGAAGAGGAGGACCAAAGGCACGTTTTTAAAGGGTTGTGCAGCCTGACCAGAGCCACCAAGAGGGAAGGGTCACTCAGAAAAAAAGCACCTGAGGTGAGGGGAAAGGGGTTGGAGAAACTCGCAAATAATCAAATCCATGAAAGTGAAACCCACAAATGTGGAGGATCAACTGTACTTGGAAAGCAATGCTGTGATTACTAAAAGTCAACATGGGTTGTTCAAAAAGAAGTCATGCCAGATTAATCTTCTCTCTTTTTATGATAGAGTTACAAGCTTGATAGATGCAGGGAATGCTGTAGATGTAGCATTTCTTGACTTCGCTAAGGCCTTTGACAAAGTTCCCCATGATATTCCTGCAAAACGTGTAAAATGTGAGCTAGACAGGGCTACTGGCAGGTGGATTTGTAATTGGTTGACCAACCGAATCCAAAGGGTGCTCACCAGTGGCTGCTTTTCATCCTGGAGAGAAGTTACAGAGTTCTGTCTTGGGCCCAGTGCTATTCAACGTCTTTATCGATGACTTGGATGAAGGAACAGAGGGTATGCTGAACAAATTTGCAGATGATACCAAATTGGGAGGGGTTGCTAATACCCCAGAGGAGAGGATCAAATTTTAAAATGCCCTTGACAGATTGGATAGCTGGGCCAAGGCTAATAAAATGAATTTCAACAGAGAGAAATGTCAGGTCCTACATCTAGGTAGAAAAAATGCAATGCACAAATACAGGATGGGAGACACCTGGCTGGACAACAGTACATGTGAAAGGGATTAGGGCCATTTCCACACTACACTGTTATAGCGCTTTCAATATTTCAATATCTTTTCAATATCACTTTCAATATCTTCTGGAATTCTGGGATATCTTCTGGAATTCTGGGATTTGTAATTGGTTGACCAACCGAACCCAAAGGGTGCTCACCAATGGCTGCTTTTCATCCTGGAGAGAAGTTACTAGTAAGGTGCCACAGGGTTCTGTTTAGGGCTCAGTGCTATTCAACATCTTTATCAATGACTTGGATGAAGGAATAGAGAGTATACTGAACAAATTTGCAGATGATACCAAGTTGGGAAGGGTTACTAATACCCCAGAGGACAGGACCAAAATTTAAAATGCCCTTGACTGATTGGCTAACAAAATGAATTTCAACAGAGAGAAATGTCAGGTCCTACATCTTGCTAGAACAGTACTGGACAACACTACGTGTGAAAGGGATTAGGGTTATTTCCACACAACACTGTTATAGTGCTATTATTCCACTTTCAACATCCTGTGGAATTCTGGAGTTTGTAGTTTACAGAGGCCAAAGAGCTCTCTGGCTGAGAATTCTAAAGGCTCCTCCATAAACTACAAACTCCAGGATTCCATAGGGTGTTGAAACTGGAATAATAGCACTATAACAGTGTAGTGCGGAAATGGCCTAGGAGTCTTAATAGGCCACAAGCTGAACATGAGTCAGCAGTGTAATGTGGCAGTCAAGAAAGCCAAGGCAATTCTTGGTTGCATCAATGGGATTACGGTGTCTAGATCAAGGAAAGAAACAGTACCACTCTATTCTGCTTTGGTCAGACCTTACCTGGAATAATGTGACCAGTTCTGGACTCTTTATTTCAAGAAGGGTATCAACAAGCTGGAGCATGTCCAGAGGAGGGTGACCAAAATGGTGAAGGGTCTGGAAGCTATGCCCTAGGAGGAATGGCTTAAGGAGCTGGGTATGTTTAGTCTGCCGAAGAGAAGGTTATGAGGGGACATGATAACCATGTTGAAATATTTGAAAGGATGTCATATTGAATGGAGAACAGGCTTGTTTTCCACTGCTCCAGAAACTAGGAGACAAGGAGCGATGGATTCAAACTACAGGAAAAGAAATTCCACTTGAACCTCAGGAAGAACTTCCCGATGGTCAGAACTGCTCGGCTGTGGAACATGCTGCCTGGGAGTGTGGTGGAGTCTCCTTCTTTGGAGTCTTTTAAACAGAGACTGGATGGCCATCTGTTGGGAGTGCTTTGATGTGTGTTCCAGCATAGCAGGGGGTTGGACTGGATGGCCCCTGTGCTCTCTTCCAACTCTAGTCTTCTATGATTCTAAGTTGCCTGTCAACTTACAATGACCCCATAAATTCGTAGGGTTTATGCATAGTAAGAATGTGGTGATCATTCCCTTCTTAGTTATGCATTTTTCTTGTCAATCTGATACAATACTTAAATAGCAATCATTGTACGAAAAGTCATGAACAATCCAGATGTCTTTACTTTGCTATTTTTATTTATGTTGCTGATGTGCAAATTGATATTGCTTTTAAGTGTTTAGTATTGTTTAACAGATGTTTCAGATAGACTGCTTTCACATACTGATGCAAAAGTGGGCAGTGCAGCCTCTTAGATGTTGATGGATCGAGCTTCCATCTGTTCTTGCCAGCAAAGCCAATGATGAGGAATGTTGAGAGGTGCAATCCAACAGCACCTGGAGACCTGCACTTTGCTCACTGTTGGCTGAATAATTAACAGCCTTTCCTGGGCTTCTCAAATACAACACAGAACATAGTCCCTGCATCATTACTAGTTTGCTAGTATTTGTAAAGAAAAGGTACTTTGAACCACAAGGGAGACATCATTTCTCCCACCTTGGGGCAATTGATATGTAGGCTTCTGTCAGTCACAGTGAAAACCGTGTGATATTTGAATACAAAGTAGTGTCTTACTGAACACATTTGAACGCAATGAACACAAAATGAACACATTTTGGCATGGGGTGGGAGAGAGTGAAGAGGAGCATTAAAAGATGTGGGGCATGGGTGATAAATGGCTTTAAAAGCTTTTATTTTAAAAAATAATGCTTTGAATTGAGTAGTATTCACTGAAGTTTACTGGCAGCCAGGGCAACTGATACAACGTCTACTGAAATGTCAGAATCTCCCAGATGGCTTTTGCACCCATCAGTAAGAGTTGGGAATCACATTTAGGAATATGACTTTCTCTCTGGTGATGCCTTGGCTTTGGAATGCCCTCCCACTAAACTCGAATTTACCCATGATCATTTAAAGAATCTTATTCACTTGTCTTTTTAAAGCTTCTTTGGATTAACCTGAAAGTGAGTTTGTGTGTGAACATGAAACTGCTTGTATCACCTATGTGTTTTTTCTTTCTTTCTAGAGATCCTTTCTGTTCTTGAAATGCACATTGCTTGGTGGAAGGCACAGCCATCAAACACAGCTTCTACAGCTCCACAAAGAAATGAGCAGCCACTGTCTGCAGTAATTCAAAGTTCTGAGTTGTCTTCAAAGGCAGTCATTAATGAATCCTGGCAACCCTAACTATGTTTATTGGAACTTGTAAATGGAGGATTGCTTAGGAAATATATTTGTCATGCAGTATTTCTTGCACTCAAGAAATTGTCTATTGGCCTTTAAATGCCAGTAATTATGAGTAGTTTATATCTCATTATTTCTCTGTGATCATTTGGAACTGTGAACATTTGTGTGAAAAACCTCTTGTGTGAGATCTTCTTAGCAAGGACTTTAGTTTAATGCAGGAGTGGACAAGACATGGCACATGTAACCTGTGCCCCCCTTCAGCCTCTTGGTGGTCCCCGGAGACCCTTACAGCAAATTTCATCAAGGTTGTGGGACATTGATAAAGCAAACCACATATTTCTGATAAAATAAGTTGTTACAGGAACACAAATCTCTCTTTTTAATGAAGAAAAAAATGATTTTCAGAAGCCGAATATGGCTTCTCTTGTTTCTGGCTGTTGCATACGACTGAATTTTGGCAGCACGGAGTGACAGAACTGTGTGGCTTGTGTGTGTGCAGCCCATGAGGGCAGAGAATGATCTTTGGAGCTGCCCAAGTACTGCCCCTTTTATTTAATGAGGACTTTCATGCCAAGGTCAAAGCAAACCTAATGGAAGTATACAAAAGCAAGGCAACTGGGGAAGTCTGGTCTCTGGTTTCCTCTGGCTTACTTGGTGGCCCAGGAGCCACCATGTTGATTTCCCACAATGCCCTCCATATAATAGTGTACTCTGTATGCCACAGTAGGGTATTCTGGAGACACTGCCCTAAAGGCTACCCAGATATTGGCTTTGCTGAGATGTCTTTGCTGAGATGTCAGGCCTAAAAAAAGGGCATTCAGTGAAGTCTTAAAACACCAACACTACAGGTTTCTCAGGGCCCTACTGAATTGTAAACACATCCCAGTTCCTACATATTTCTCCAAATGATTTGCTCAGTATGCGGTAACAAGACGCCCAGCAGCCATTCCTTGTGACATGCTATCACATGGTCTTTAGTGACCTCATGCAATCAACAGCAGGTAAAGTAACACAATTACACCACGTTTTCTGGCTTATGAGAACAATGGGGCCTTTGTTCTGCACTGCAGAAGCCAACAATCTACACTTTAGTTTGTCCACTTTATAATAATGAAGGCTAGAAAGATGAGTGATAAAATCAGGCGGGTGTAATAAAGCCCCTTCTCGACAAGAAGCAAGATTTCATCCTCTATGGCCTGTTCCGGGACAATGGGGCATTTTTCCAGGACCAAGTGTTTCTTGATCTGTTGCAGCTCCACATTCAGGTGTTTCAAAAATGCCAGGGTGTCTGCTGCAGTGCTGTTTTCTCCCAAGGGAAGTGGAGCCCTCTGATCATTCTCCTTAGGCATCTCAGGTCCTGCATAGAATAAAATGAAGAGAAGATTATCATCTGCCATTATCACAGGTACACATGGAGTTCATAGAGGGTATGGTTAAACATAAACATAATGGAGTGAATGTGGTGAACACATTTGAAAACAATGTCATACAGGCAGGTACTCTCCTTGGAGAACTGGGATTGGCTCTAGCTCTCTCCTGTATGTACAGTTAGAAAAAAACCAAACCTTGTTTGTTGGCTTGAAATGCATGAAATAGACATGACTGTCACACAGCCCAGCCAATAAAATGTTTAAAAAGAACATGTGTATGGATCCATAGCTAAAGAAAATAGGTACTACTGTCCTACAAAATGGCCTTTGAGATTTCTTAGATTGTTTCCACACCACAGCAAATTGCCCAGGAAATGGAGTTCCCTTGTGATAAAAATATTCTCAATGTGCTTTCAGGAGTGTAAGACCACCACTATTGTTACATGTATACCTGTCAGATAATTTGCATACCAGTGCCTCACTGCATTCCTTATTCGTTACTGTTCATGGCATGGAGGAAACTTTCCAGAAATTTGGAAGGGCATGTTTTTCTCAATGGAGGGTAATGGAATCGTAATAGGATTCTCTTTTGCTTGTTAATGAATGGAAGTTTCTAAAGAGTGGTGACAATTAAATCAAGTAAATTAAAGGTGTATTGACACTGCATTGTGTGGAGAAGGGATACTTTCAGTCTAGAAAAGGGATGCTTTGCCATTTTTCCTCACAGGTGAAGTTGGAAAAACAGTATCTACAGTACTCTAGAACTTAACATGCGCTGGGCGAAGAGGTCCCATTCCCCTTTTCCAGCCTCTCAGAAGCTGTCTTTCTCTGCCAATTTTATTCAACTGTTACTTACTGCTTACCCAGGATGGTCACAGGGTCCTCAGATTCTTTTTCCTCCTTTCTCTTAAATCTGTTTACAAATGCTGCCAAGCACAGGAGCTTTGATTTCTTCTCCCTGAGATACAGCACAAAGGTATTCTCCAAGATGCCGAGGAACATAAACAGGAATATGCCAGTGAAAAACATTGCTACATCAAAGAAGAAACAGGAGTGGTCAAACATGGGCTCTTGAAGCCTGTCCTTAAAAACTTGGTCACAGGATTAGTTACAGAAGTTATTCATTGTGTTAATCACATACTATGAGTAACAGCGTGAAGAGCTTGGTTGGGAGCAGATAATGGAAGAGGCAAGAACCTTTGCCTTGCCTTTGTTTGCAGAGAGAAGAGTTCTGGCAGACTTGGGTGGCCTGGCATCTAGAAGAGATTTGGTAGTGAACCAGAGTTGACTAAACTAGCAGCTGGATTTTCTTCATGATTTGTGACAATGTTCTCCAATAGGGTTGCCATCTCATGAGCATCCAAAGCCCAGAGAGGGCCAAAATCAGATACTTGGGTAATGAGACAGTCAGTGGGTCCCAGTGATGTTACAGGAGTGATGTTACAGGGCAGGGTTTGGTAATTAAATATGACATTAAATATGAATTAAGTAATATGAGTAATGCCATTCAAATAAAAAAAACCTCACAAGGTCTAACAAACTTCTTTGGTTGGAAATTAAACTATCCAAGTTCTGCACTTAACTGAAAAACTGAGCAAGCAAATAAACCTTTTCCAAGCAAAAAGAAAGTCTTCCAATCTCTGCCTTTACTTGCTTCCATTAACCAATGCCTTTCATTGGCCATATTTTTTCCCTTTCCTTTCCTTGGTCAGGGGTAGAATCCTTCTTCATCCCTAATATAATCATAATCTACTCATAATGATGCTACTAATAATCACCAAATATTTGGGAATGGAGAAATGACTATAAAGACGACAGTGGACCAATGGAGTGATCTTGCCTATACATAGTTGTTCAGAAATAAGTCCTGTTGATGTTAATGGTACTTTCAGCTTTAAACACTGAGAAATCCAATACATCCCCTTCACGAATTCGAGGTACTCTTGTGACAAGTGTGTGTAAAGGTGAAAGAGTGAGAAGGAAGGAAAAAGAAAGTAGATGATACATATAGCCAGGGATAAAAGGAGAAAGAAGATGCCAGAAAGAAAGTGAGCGATAGGGAAGGAGGGAGAAGACAACTAGGAGAATTGGGGAAGAAGGAGTGTTACCCTGAGAATTTGGGGGTCCCGCAAGGGGCGCCCGGGTTGCCAATTAAAATACCAAATTGTGGGAAATCAGCTGAGACACTGGTTTGGCTAGCAAGAGGCAGGGTAATGTTGCGAGATCTTTAACCCTATGTATACAGTGGTGGGTCAGAGAGCAGCTAGGCAAGGTTTCAAAATAATAGGCAATTCTTTATTAAAGGCAAAAAGACACGAAAGACAGAACATAAGCTAACTTGTTCGGAAAGAGAAGCGGAGGTTTGTTCGGGAAAGGCAATACGACCTGTCTCATAGTCCTGGAGAGAAGAGGGGTTCCAGGGAGGAAAGCTCAGCGTGGGGCACTGAGGGGAGTCCCTTAGACAACCGGCAGCAAGGCGGGATGGTAGTCCAAAGTGATCCAAAGAAAGTAAGGGGTTTTTGCAGGGAGTTTTGTGCCTGCCGGCAATGGCAAGCCAGGTGAGAACAAAGGGAGTTTCGGTGCTGGACAAGGGATTTGGAAAGGTCAAGTTTAACATGATTGGATTTGCTATTGAAGACAATAGCGTGTCTCGGATGCTGATGGCCCAACATAAAAGAGTAACTTGATTGAAAGCCATGTGACTATTGTAAGGTTTGCGGCGGGAAGTTCCCTGAAGCTGCAGGCGAGGTTTGAGTTGCTGGCTACAAAGAGGAATGGAATGTAAAACCATTAACAGCCGCACTCTGTCCGTGCTTGTCCGGAGAACTCGCAAACACGTGGAGTGAGGTAACTGCGAGCCAGCCTGGCTGAGGCCAAATTGTTTGATATCAAAGTGATATCTGGGTGTCCTCACCAGGGGTGCCATACCGGAAGTAACAGGAGGAAGGGAATAAGAAAGAAGAAGCTAGGAAGAGTAGGGAAGGAGGAAAAAGATGAGGACAACTGAGAAATGTGGGGAGAGAGGGAAGGAGAAAGAGGGAGAAAGGAGAAGATGTCAAGCAGGTGTTGTTGAGGAAAGGAGAAAGAGCTCCAGAAAGAGAGGAAAAAAGAGATTAGGGAATGAGGGAGAAAATTAATGTAGAGAAGAGTAGGAGGAGGAAGAAAAGAGGATGAGAAAGATAAGAAAGAGATTTCTGTAAAGCAGCTTTTAAATGTGACACTGAAAGTGGGTGAAGGAACCACAGCAGATTTGTTCACATCAAATTATCAGTGTAAAGTCAGGGCAAGCAATTTGCTTATAGAATCTTAGAGAAGTTGTAGTTGTCTTTTATGATAATTAAATGTCCATTCCACTCCCTCTGTGACGTTTACATCTAAGCTGTAATAACAGGTTAATTATGAAAGCAAATAAAACTGAGCAATACTTGATCTCCGTGGCAAACATGAAATTAGTGACTTTGAACAACAGGAGGAAAAAACAAGAGAGTTTTTTATATGCAGTCACACAAACAGCTCATTATTAGGTAGATATATCACAACTAATGTTTAAGCAAAATTACAGTGTTTACAGATGTAGTGGGTTGTTTCCAATGGGGGCTTGGCCCTACTGGAAACTGCCTCTGCTCTTGCATAATGGGGTAAATGATTTTGTATACCTTCCAACATTTCACTGATGAAAAGTGGGACACGTGTGGCCAAGCAACATCAGAATGTGGTCAGAATGGCAAAAGTTATTAACGAGGCAGAACACAGAAGCTAGGAGAGGCTGCAGCAGTTTGCTTTTGCCTGAGCCTGCTGGGAGGGCAAAAATTCTGCTGCCTCCCCTTCTTTGGAGTTAAAGGAGTGCAAACTACTTTTGCACTTTGTACGCAATTTGTAATAACTAAGTTGAGGACTAAGGGAGAAAATGGGAAGAGGAGAGAGAATCATGGAACATTTAAAAGCAGAGAAAAAGTGGAATGGAACAGGATTAATAATGGCAGCTGGAGGACATGATTTTGGAATGATGCCAGGAGGTTGCAGAGGATACCAAGCACTGGGAAATATCAGGTAAGAGTGAAAGTGTTTTCTATTAGCACAAGGGCATCATTAGTAATAATCCAATTTGTTTAGTGGTCTCTCACTCCCCAACACATATGCATATTTATATGGGGTTTTAAAGCTCTGTTTTATCAACATATTTAACATGGTTGTGAAGCTGATACCTGTGCTTATTTTTGGCCTGTCTCAGTTCCTTTTCCTATCTCAGTTAGCAGTAAAGAGTTAAGGCGACTGTTCTAGGCACTCCTTCCGTGCAGGGCTGTCCCACAACAATTTGTTGCATAAACTAAAGTAGCATGTTAACTCAGATCAGCCAAGTTATTTTGTCATGGGAGGCAGAAAATTTCTCAAACACTTCTCCTCAGCTTTAGCTGTTAAAAAGTGCAACAAGAACAAATATAATAGGTTAATGTTATATTCTATCTTAGTCCTGAGTAGACCCATTAAATCAATTATATTTATCTATGTGTTGGCTCACTATTCAACAACAGATTCAGTGGATCTCCTGTTATTGGGACCAACTAGTAGGATTCTAGGCTAAATCTCTTGCCTAAAGCAGCTTCATCCCTATGCCTAATGGTAGGAATGGCTCTGCTCCCACACTTTCCATGTAGTTTCCTGCAATTTATACACATCTTTGAAGATTTAACTCTGTTTCCTCTGCACCCTATCACCATTATACAGTACAGTTCCTGTTCACGAGTTGGGTGGACTATAAGGACTGCTTTGTTTTTCATAACTTACGTTACCCAGTTAAAGCACTGTGATGCCATTTTAAGTGCCATGGTTCCACCTCATGAAGTTCTGGGATTTGCAGTTTAGGAAGGGGCCTTTAGAATTTCCAGCAAGAGAGTTCCTCTGTTGCCTCTTGTTACCACAGTTTCTAGCCTGGACTTGAGGGATATTAGATATTACTTTGATATCAATAATTTGGCCTTCTTTACCTATTCCTCTCCACGTGCGGTGAGGTCCCTCGGACAAGCTCACAGACAGGCATGGCCGCCAATCGCTGTAATACTCCAAACAAATACAGGCAGGCCAGAAATAGCCGTCCCGCCGCTTCAGGAGACCTCAACGGCAAGTACTCTATTATGTATGCACGCTACTTACAAAGAACTCACTGCCCCGAGCAGGTAGCTTGATTAGAAGAATCCTCATCTGTCAAGCACTCTGCGTTTGCATACCGGCTACTCTATTGTCAATTCAGACTTAACTCAATCATGCTAAATTCTGACCTTTCGGAGGCTTTGTCTCCAGCCCAAAACTCATTGTTTTCCCCAAGTATGGACTAGCCTATGGCCACATTTTCCCCTATAAAAACCCTGACTTTGAGAGCTTCTTCAGATCGCTCCTGACTTCCATCCCGCCTTGCTGCCGTTTTGCTTGGTGAGCCTTCTCCTCAGTCCCATGTACTGAGAACTCCAAACCTCCGAACTTCTACTGCAGACTACCCGGGCTTCAGGACAGGTGTAGTATTACCCAAACCAACAACTCCTCTGAAAATCCCTCTATCCCACTCCAACCTTTATTTCTATAGTTATCTGAGTGAGTGTGCTGCATACACGGTGTGACTGTATTTTAATAAAAACCACAATTATTATTTCACTTCTGTTTGCTCCTTGACTCGGCCTGACCCTGTAGACACTGGGTAAAAGATCTTGCTCCATTGCCTTGCCTCTCGTACTGCTAGCTTGTGCTCTTTCACCAACTTCCCCAACTTATATAATTTGGAGCGCACTTAGGTGTCCCTCATGGGACCCCCAGAAATCAGGGTAACACTCTTAGAAAGCTACAACCCCCAGGGTTCCACAAGATGTTGCTATGGCTGCTTCCTATGGTGCTATGACTGTGTGGTGCGAAATGGCTTCAGAGGAGCTGAGGAAGACAAACAGCAGTCTTTGCAGTCCACCCAGGTGATGAACAGGAGCTGTGCTGTAGTGAAATCCTACTTCTGTATTTCCATACAGTAGTGTGAAAGAGCTCATGGGAGTCAGAGGATGAAGTCAATATTATTCTAGCCTTCAGCCCACCTCAGTTAAAAATTCAACCTACAGTTGTTGCAGCATAGTGGCAACAGACGTGGTACAAGAACTTTATTGCAAAGATAATTTGTTAAAATTGCAGTTACAAGGCCCCCAAAGTAGTAGTAGTAGTTGTTGTTGTATGTCTTCAAGTCATTTCCAACTTATGGTGACCTTAAGATGAACCTGTCACAGGGTTTTCTGGGACTGAGAGTGTGTGATGTGCCCAAGGTCACCCACTGGGTTTCCATGGCCGAGTGGGGAATCGAACCCTGTTCCTCAGGGTCATAGCCCAATGCTCAAACTAGGACAAACCATGCTCAAACCACTAAACCATGTTGGCCCTTGGTTGCCATTACAGTTGCAAATTTTAAACATACTGTAATTCCTTCTCAATATTCAAAAGTAACAAGACTTTGAGTTACTTTCCGCAAAAGAAAATAGAGCTGCAATCACTGTCCTGTGGTATAAAACATACCTACGTAGTGAGGCCACACAACCCTTGTAACAATAAAAGCAACTAAAATAGTTACACTTCCAAAGGAGTGATGTTAGTCCTTGTTAACTTATAATTATAAGCTGAAATTCTGCATTAGAATACGTTTCATGGGGGGAGGAGCCAACTACGATGGCAGAGAGAGGCTAAATATTCGACTCCCGGAACAGATGATTATAAAATAATTTCAGAAGCCTTTTTCAAAACAAAGAAAGAATGTGAGTAATTAATTGAATAATGTGGGAAAGAATGTAAGATAAGATAGTGGATTGGTTTCGATTCTTCTCCAACTGGAGGGAAAATAAAAGACTCTGTTTAAACTGCAAATAACTGTTGAAACGGACTGAAAGCAAAACAGTTTTTTTTTTCCCCCTTTGTGGTCCTTGAGATATATGCTGCCTAAAAAAAAGGTCTATAAACACCCTGTTTGGAAGCGACCTACAGCAACAGATAAAACATATAATCGTCTAGTTAGAGATTTTGAAAATATAAACTTAAACTCTAACGGAGACGAAAAAGTCATTAAAATGGCGGCGAAGAAAGCTGCGAACGGAGCTAATGAAGAGATAAAAACTTTTATACACAAGCTTATTACAGAGTCTAATCAAGCTCTTGTTACTACAATAACATCTAATATAAGGGCAGAAATGGGGCAATTGCAGGAAAAAATCTCACAGGAGTTAAAAGCATTGGACCTTAAAGTGGATGATATAAAAAAACCCCAAGGGAATCAGCAGACCAGACTAGCACAACATGATGGCAGGATTTCTTTGTTAGAGAGACAAATTATCCAGCTCCAAGACCAGAACAGAAGAAACAATGTGAGGATTCGTGGATTCGCAGAGCAGCCACAACAAAGTCAAAAATCCTTGAAAGAGGAAGTTTTAAAATGGCTAAAAAGCATTGTTCCTGAGATTTTATGGGAAGATTATGACATAGAGAGAATTCATCGTGTGTCAGCTGCAAGAAGAGGAATAATTCCCAGAGATATTATAATGAGAATTGCGAATTTCAACAAGAAAGATGATTTGATGAGAGCTGTTAGAAAGAATCCAGGAATATTGAAGTATCGAGATAACACAGTGGAAATTTATAATGACTTATGCCGCGAAACAATAAATTGGAGAAGGGAAATGAAACCCTGCATCATAGTTCTACAGAGAGTTGGGATAAGATACAGTTGGGGATATCCCATCTTTCTGAAATTCCAATATGCTGGCAAATACCACAGAATAAATTCTCTTGAACAAGGATTGCAACTCCTGAGAGAACTGAAACTGATCCAGCAAGAGGAAAAGGAAGAGGAAGGTGCGGTTGGAGGAGCGGAAGAAGGAGCAGTGGGAGGAGCAACTGAAGAAGGAGCAGCGGGAGGAGCAACAGGAGGAGCAAAGAAGAAGATTTTGGGAGATAAACGAAAGGACAGAGGCTGAGGAGGACTGGAAGAAACAATATGATATAACAGAAGAAGAAGAAAGAGAACTTCATAGAGTAGGAGAAGGGTAGATGACTACTGAGTAAAATATATTCTTATAGATTATAAATGCATAGAGATAGATTTATATATATATAAAGCAAGAGGGTAGAGAGAGGGAAGGGAGGAGGAAGAGAGGGAAAAAAAATATGGGAAAGAAAATAAATCGGGAGAGGGTATTGGTCTCTATGCCGGGAGTTGGCATACCTTCACCCCCGCCCCCCAGGACCATGGCTGGTCGTTTCCAAGGCAGAAGCGCTTTGGAGGAAGAGGGGGGAGAAATGTTTGTGTGGGGAGGGGAGGGGAGGGCGGGAAGGGGGAGGGGAGTGGGAGGGGGAAGGGAAGGGGAAGGGGAGCACCATCACATTAAAGAGCCAATGGGGAGTGGGATTAGAAAATTCAAAATATGAAAAATGGAGAATAGATTGAGAATATCAACATTGAATGTGAAAGGTTTGGGGTCAATAATAAAGAGAAAAAGGATAGAATCGATATTAAAAAAAGATAAGGCCGATATAATTTTTTTACAAGAAACACATGGAAAAAGAGATAAAAAAAATGAGCTTAGATTGAACTGGGTAGCCATTTATGAGGAAGCATTTGGTACATCCAAATCAAGAGGAGTTGCAATAATAATTTCCAAAAGATGCAATTTCATTGTAACAAGTGTGGAGTTAGATGAAAAAGGTAGATATGTAATTATACAAGGTGAAATAGATGGAGAAACATATGGCATAATGAATATTTACGCACCTAATGAAAAGCAAAAAGAGTTTTATGAAGAAATATTTAATAAGATCAAAAAAATGAAAGGAGACTATACAATAATCGCAGGTGATTTTAATATGGTGATGGATAGATGGAAAGATAAATCAGATCCATCAATTAGAGATAGATATAATAATATAACAATTTTGAATAAATTAGTGAGTAGAAATGAACTGATAGATGTTTGGAGGCTAATAAAGGGTGAAGAAAAGAAATATACGTATTATTCATCAGTTCATAAAAATTACTCAAGAATAGATTATATTTTTGTTTCAAAGAATATGATACCTAGATTAATAAATACAGAAATTGAAACAATAAAAGTGACAGATCATGCTCTGATGAACTTGGATATAACTATGAAAAGGAATTATAGAGAAGCAAAAAGGTGGAGACTGGATACTAAGTTATTTAATTATAAGGAGATAGTAAATAAAATAGAGAAGGAGTGGCAAGAAATTTGGGATATAAACAATAAGGAAGTAACACAAGATGTATTGTGGGATACAATGAAGGCAGTGGTAAGAGGATTATGCATTAAAGAATCAAGCAAATTAAAGAGACAATTAGGAGAAAAAAAATTAAAATTAGAAAAAGAAATAAAGGAACTAGAGAATGATTATATAATAGATAGAACTAAACAGAAATTAATAATATTACAAGCAAAAAGAGATGAATTAGAAAAGATAGAAATGGATGAAGTTCAGAAAAATCTAATATACTTGGAAAGGGAATACTTTGAATATAGTAATAAAAATTCTAAAATGCTGGCTAAATCAGTACAATCAAAAAAAACTAGAAATATGATTGGCGTAGTTAAAGATAAATTTGGTAAAGAAAAAAGGTTGATGAAAGAGAAATTAAAAATATTTGAGGAATTTTTTCGAGAATTGTATTCAGCAGAAGATAAATCTTTAGAGAACATAGAGAAGTATATTAATGAAAATTGGAAAGTAAGATTAACAGAACAAGATAAAGGATTGATGGAAGAAATGATATCAGAAGAGGAAATAGAAGAAGTAATAAATAATTTAAAAGGAGGAAAATCACCAGGATTGGATGGACTAGGTCCAGAATATTATAAAACATTTAAAAAAGGTCTAATTCCTAAACTAAAAGTGTTATATAATAGTATATTGAGGGGTGAAAAAATTCCATTATCATGGAAGCAGTCACTAATAATATTAATTTTAAAACCAAATAAGGATCCTATGGATCCAGGTTCTTATAGACCAATATCTTTAATAAATCAAGATGCAAAAATCTTGACAGCAATAATGGCGAAGAGGTTAAATAAATTTATTTATAAGTATATACATAAAGATCAATGTGGTTTTATTCAAGGAAGACAGATGGCAAATTTAATAGGGAAAACGATAAATAAAATAAATATAATGGACAGAGATAAACAAAAAGCTGGAATTTTAGCCCTAGATATATTTAAAGCCTTTGATTGTGTGGAATGACCGGCATTAAAAACAATTTTAAATAAAATAGGATTAGGAGAGAGATTTAAAGGGTTAATAAATCAATTGTATTCACATAATACATCTGTAGTGATGGTAAATGATGGATTTACAGAACAGATTCAAATAACAAGAGGAACGAGACAAGGATGTCCATTATCTCCAGTTTTATTTGCAATAGTTATAGAAATGTTAGCGAATGTGATAAGAAATGATGAGAATTTGGAAGGAATTGGAGTTAAGGAAAAAAATAAAATAAGCTTATTTGCAGATGACACATTGTTGACAATTAAGGATCCAATTGAAAAGATAGATAGGATAGATAAACATTTAATAGAGTTTGGGGAGAAGACGGGATTAGAAATAAATTGGGCCAAATCAGAAATAATGTTATTTAATTATACTAAAGAAGAAGTACAAAAATTTATAAGTAGTAAAAGAGGATTACTTAAAATAAAAGAATCAATTAAATATTTAGGAATAGAGATTACAAAAAATTTACAAGAATTACAGGAAAAAAATTTCAAGAAATTAAGATTAGAAACAAAAAGGAAATTAGAGGACTACAAAAATATAAAGTTATCGTGGTTTGGTAGAATAGCAGTGGTAAAAATGAAAATTTTACCTAAAATTAACTTTTTGTTTAGAATGCTACCAATAAAAATATCAGAGGAAGAATTAAAGGAGTGGCAAAAGATATTAAATAATTTTTGTAATGGAAATAAAAAATCGAGGATTAACAAGAAATATTGGTATAAAAGTCAAAAAGAAGGTGGCCTGGGACTTCCAAATTTAAAATGGTATTATTATGCAAATCAATTGAGATATATCATAGAGGGGGTTTCAGGAAAGGGTGATTTAGATTGGTTAGAGATAGAAGATATGAATATTGAGACAAAATTAGAAAATATATTTTTTAGGAATTTTTCAAAGAAAGAAATGGAGAAGATAGAAAATCCTTTTATAAAAAATATAATAGAAATATGGAAAAAAAATAAAAGAAAATTAATACCGAATATATCAATATTAACTCCGATAGTGATGATGGAAAAATTTCCAATAAATTTAAGAGAAATAATAGAGAAAGAAATAAAAAAACAAAAAATTTATAGATTAAAAGAATGGATGAAAATAATGATAAATAAAGATAGAATGAAAGAGAGATTGCAGGAAACTAAAATATCCTGGTTTAATTATATACAATTAGAGCAATGGACAAAGAGTATGAAAAGATATGTTAAGGATTTTAAAGAATATACTAAATTTGAACAAATTATTATTCAAAGAGAAAATATGCAAGAAAATGAAATACTAAAAGGTATTACAAGTGAAATATATAAAATATTAGCAAAAGAACAAGAAGAGGATTTTCTTAGAAAAATATGGGAGGAAGAGATAGTACAAAATATAGATATACAAGAATGGAGAAAAATTTGGAAACAACGTCATTTAAAAAAATTATCAATAAGAATAAAAGAGAATTATTTTAAATTAGTGTGGAAATGGTACTTGACTCCAGTGAAATTAAATCAAATAGATGAGAAATATTCAAGATTATGTTGGAGAGGATGTCAAGAAATTGGTACATATATGCATATGTGGTGGAATTGCAATAAGATAATGGAGTTTTGGCAAAAGGTTTTTAAAGAGATAAAAGAGATTATAGGAGCAGATATACCAGTATGTCCAAATATTGCATTGTTATCTATATATGATAAGGTTGAGTGTACTCAAGTAAAGAAAGAATTAATAACAAATTTGTTAACTGCAGCGAGATTAATAATAGCAAAAAAATGGAAAGCAAATGAAAAATTTCAAATAGAGGAATGGTATAACGAAGTGTGGAAAATCGTAATTAATGATAAACTAACATGTAGAATTAGGTTTATGAAAGGTTTGGTTAAAGGGAATGATTTTGAAGAAATTTGGAAAATATTTTTGGATAAAGTTCTGAAAAGAGATAGTAATACTACCCTGTCAAAAGAAGAATGGCAATTTTGGAAAGTGGATTAAATAAAAAGTTGGCTCTGGGGGGTGGGTATTTTTTAGTTTTAGTTTTGTTTTTCTTTTATGTTGTATATTTTGTAATTCTTAGTAGGTGTGTGTGTTAAACTTGTGATTTATAGATTTAAAAGGATAAGTGATGTCAATGTTTTTTTAAAAAAAAAAGTTAAAAGAATTAACAATAGAAATAGATTAAAGGGGATGTGAAAAATATTGAATTAAATGTGAAATTATAATAGTTGAACAGATTTATAAATTTAAGGGTAAAGGTGCAAAATAACAATGAAAGTTAGTATTGCTTAAGAGAAGAGAAAAAAAAGAAAAAGAAAAAAAAATTATTTTTTTTTTAATTCACTATTATGTATATCACATGGTGTTTAATTTTTTTTTCTTGTTTTGTATTTGTGATTTAGTTATATAATTAATAAAAATTTAAAAAAATTAATAAAAAAAAAAGAATACGTTTCATAATGTTTGGCAGAACAACCCCTCTCCTCTACTGGCTACTCAGGGAGTAGGGGCTGTGCCAACTAATGGGTGAGCTCCAGGGGGATTTTGGTATTTGCATAAAGTCAACAGAGAATTCTGACCTCCACACTCTTTAAAAAAAAAAAAAAAAAGACTTGCAATGGCATAAGTCCAACTTAAACTACTATAAGGCACTAACTGGCTGTAGTAAATTATGTATGCTTTAATATTATTAAAACAGAAGGAAAAGGAAAAGACTTGTTGTTTTTCTTGATAGCATATCTATTCTGTATTTCTGGGCAGAAGAAGAAGGTGGAGGAAGGAAAGAAAAAAGAAAGAAAGAAAGAAAGAAAGAAAGAAAGAAAGAAAGAAAGAAACTTAATTACAGCTCACTGATTAATTGAAATGAGGCACTGATGAGCTCTGCTAGTTTTTACAGTCCAGTATCAAAATATGGGATACAGCTGGCCTACCTTAAAATGTTGTGCTAAAAGTAACTTATCTGAAGTTCTTTAAACATCCTTAAGTGCTGTACAAAGTGCCACACAAATGCTAAGTGTTATTATGGTGCCCATTTTCTGCAGCAATATTAGACACCTTCACAATAGGCAATAAGGAGCCACAGAACTCAGTTCCCCAACAAAGAATTAGTTGCCAATAAAGGTTTTACTCATTTCACTCTGGTGTGGCTGGTCTCATGAAAATCAGTCCAAAATATTCGACAGCCTCCAACTGTCAGTGCTGAACAATTCACCCAGTAAAAGCAGTTACCTATCGTTGGTGGATCATCTGATGTTGCTGGCAGCCGATCATTAAGGATCAGGGACAAAAATGAGATTTGCAGGATCAAGGTCACTTTGAAGGCAATCTTTTCTCCAGGAGTGGCAACAGCATAAGATACTGCCATGTCCAGTAAGAAGAGAGCAAACGTTGGCACGATCAGCACGAGCACATACAAAATAGATTGCCTTGACATAGTAATCTGAACAAAAAAGGCAGGGAGAAAGACATAGAAATAACACAGATTACAATGCAGAACACACCAATATCAACACCAATACTGCCAAGAACAGCAAAAATACCTCCATAGTTAGATCTAAGTCTTAGCAACTTAAGGATGGCTGAGCCAACTTGAATATTCCATTTAATGTGTTCTGCCTGAATGGTTAATATTCTCTTTATAGTATCTCATATTCTGGAAGGCAGTGGAGTTACTGGGTGGCCCTGAGTCGAGATCCAAAGCACTGCTGGGGTAGGAGGGGGTTCTGGTTGAAAGGAAGGCAGGCTCCTTTGGCTTCAACAGCCTGGGTGACCATTGAAATGAGCACACAACCCAGAACTTTTCTTACTGTTGCATTCTTATGTTAGTCTAAAAGGTAACTTTTAACTGTTAGACTATCACGCTACATCTCTGTGAGGTACAGGGGGCCTGTCAAGTTAGGAACAAGCACACAAATCCAAGTTATAAGGGGAAAAGAACAAGTTTCATGGCATGGGCAGCAGGGCTGACCCAAGGAACTTTGATGCCTAAGTGTCAGGATGCATAACTCCTGTCATAATGCATTTGCTGGGTGTGTTTTTGTAGAGATCAGGCAACTAGCCTAGGCATTGCTATAGTTAGAGTGCTACAAAGTGTCAATTGCCAATTGTTGATTGCAATGATGTATCTGGTTGAAGTGTGTTTATGTTTTCTAGTGCATTAAACGGTTCATTGCTTTATTACTCACTGCTACAATAAAGCAAGGGGGAGGGGGAGAAGATCAGAGCGGGAAAATGAAGATATGGAAGGTGTTACGAGAATTGGAAATGCTGAAAGAGAAAGTAGCAGTAACAGATTCTAGCCTCAAGGATGAAAGATGTGTAAACTGACAATCTGGGAAAATGTCTAGGGTGATGGGATGACGTGAGATTTATGATCCTCACTCAATCACAACATTGTGTGCCTACATTTGTGTGGAAAGGTATAAAATCTGTAACCACTGTGTATGCCTTTTGTTTCAGCAACTTTGGAAGAAGTACACTGTGTTGCTCGCTTGTTGCAAATAAACACTGCTGTTTAACTCTGAGTGAAGTTTGTGGAGTGCAAGTTATCCAGGACATGACACTGACTAAATATGTAAAATGTTTGGTAATTTGAAGGTTTGGATAAAAAAAAAAAATCTGTTTTTTTTTGTTTTTGTTTTTGTAGGGAGAGGGAAATTGTGGAAAAATTGAAAAAATTGCCTTTTACATTGTGAAACTCACTTTAGAAATGTCAAATGTCAAAATCATTGTGCGGTATATTAAAATATTTTTTATTCAACAATAATTACAATTTGAATTTACTTTTTTTGTTCCAAAAGGAGTTACAAGGTTCTGAAGCATAAGGAACAGTTGAACTGTAAGGAATCTCTTTGGTTTTGCCAGTTTTTGAGGAGCGTGAAAGAAATATAAAGAAAAGAAGCCATCAACATTAGTAAAACAAAGAAATTTATTTTTATCTCTTTTATTCTTCTATGGTACAAGCAGACATAAAACTTTCATTCCCAGAAGAAGAGCTGATAATAGGAAATCAAGATCAGAAACTGCAATAATCTGAAACCGCATGTGGTCTTACATAAAAGTATTTCTATTACTTAGTTTTTAGATATACTTGTTTTAAACATGGAAGATTTTAAACAAGATAATTGCACAGTGTTTTGCTCTGGGTATGACAAGTTAAGAAGAAACAGGGTAGCAAATGTTTGTAGAATGTAGCAAAAGTTGTCAGGGGCTACAATGCAAAGTCTGGCTGAATAATATAAAGTCTGCATGGAAAACCTATTAAAAGCATGACCATCCCATTTTATGCTCCAGCTAGAGAGGCTAAGAGCAAAAAGCTGAAAGATATGTGTAGATATACAGGAAGAACTAATCAGACCTTCAAAAAAGACATGTTCATAATCATAAATGATTAAAATGCAAAACTAGGAAACAGAGCAAGATCAGACATTGTTGAAGAATTTGGCCTAATATCTGGAATTGCATTTTGTGAACCTGATAGTTTCTTCACTGCAA
Source organism: Ctenosaura bakeri (assembly GCA_948474755.1). Taxonomy (NCBI): domain Eukaryota; kingdom Metazoa; phylum Chordata; class Lepidosauria; order Squamata; family Iguanidae; genus Ctenosaura; species Ctenosaura bakeri. Next base: position 19,801 of record CAOLHI010006039.1, on the reverse strand, counting down.
ACTCATTCTTCAGGCAACTGAACATTCCTATGCAGGTGGATGTCACCAGATTTCAATATAGAAATCAAATAGACTATTTAATTGAAAGCAGAGTTTGGAAAAGCTCCACTCATTCTGCAGGAGACAAGACCAGGAGCAAATTGTGGCAGAGACAAGGAACAGCTAATATTAAAAATTAAAGCTAAAGAAGGAAACTTCTGGTTTTAATGGTGTTGAGTCATTGCCCACTAACTGTTGCCTAACACAGTTCAGCCAGCAAAAATCTTGCTGGCCAGTAACACTCCCCTGGTAAAGGAGGTTCAGAGGGGCTCACTGGGGACCTGAATCCTCTTTCTTGTTCTCCAGATCAGAACCATTGATAGGCTTTTGATCGGTGAGGGCGGGTGAGATCGTGGGGTCAAAGAGTTCCATACCTGCGTCTAGAGGCAGCCAATCTGCAAGACCAGCACGAGTGCCACCGAAGACCTTTTTTTAACATAAGCTTACAACAGCCTAATGTCAATCAAGAAATTAAACTGACCCTTGAAGGACTGAATACATCCTCTGTGTTAATGAAATCTGCTGATCGTAAAATTTAATAAGTAATCAAAAGTAAAAGGCTGCTCTGTGGACCTTTGTATAAGGCTATAACCCAGTTTGAGCTCAAGAGAAGATGGATGTTGAGAAAGGAGAGAGATTGGGAAAGTGGATCTCACTGAGCTCACTGAGGAAAATAAAAATGACTGAGATATTCAGACTGTGAATGAAAAACTTTTGCACCAAACTGCTAATTCAGCTAGAACTCATGAGAGGGTCTGTTGGTGAAGCAGCATGAAAAAGCTTAATGATTCTCACTGAGCTTGCTGAGATAGGGGAATTACACTGTTACAAACTATTAGAAACTGTTACAATTTATCAGAAAGAAGTACAAAGAAGTGAAGGTAAAATACAACTGTGTAACATGAAAGCAGACTCTGAGAACATCGGGTATTAAAATAGAGACAATATTGGCATTGAAGGACAGGGATTAGAGACATTAGGAGAAAGATTTAACTTTGACTATAACATTGGCAAAATTTGGGAGATTGTACTGAAACACAATTCAGATAATGACTTCAAGACAAAATACACACAAAGTGGACTGGGGAGAAAATTGGAAGCAGCATTATAAATATTTCATTTAGAGACAAGAGCCCCAAGTCAAGAGGACTTTGAAGCCAAGGAAGCCCTAACATGGCAACAAAAATAAAAGAACATTTGAGGTAACATCATAAAATTTACGTTTCCATTCACACATCCGGAACAGTTGAACAGTTGAATATTGAAGTAGTAGCATTTAACTACTGGTTATTAACTTTATAAACTCACAATCTACTAATTAATTACAGAATCATTTCTCCTCTGTCACTTCTTATCTGTTTTATATTCCCTCTTTATTGAATCTAAGATACTTAGAATATTGCTAGATAAATAATTGCTGTATCAATGAATTAATTTGAATATTAATTTAATAGTAATCAATTAATCAGGGGTATATAATATTGCTTAAGAAATAAGGAAATGAGGTTTATGAAATAGTATTTGAAATAGTATTCAAATTTTTGATATAATTTAGGCATATTGGGTAAGATTGATATATAAGACTGATATATTTATGCAGTGTGTATAGTTTGTATGAGGGAGTATTAAGACAATATTAAGTATAATGTGTAAAGATATCGAGCAAGCTCTGTCCTTGAAGAAGAAACAGAACTCAAGATTTAGATAAGCAGAATAGAACACAGCTGTGCCTCAAATTTGACGCTGATTGACAGAAAGGAGGAGAAGAGGAGGAATTCTGTAAGCAGTTGCTTCTACCCAGTGGCCAAGAGGAAACTGGTTACATTCCTAATTAACTAAAGGAATAGTGCAGTGTATATATAGAAGACCTGCATACACTATATAGCAAACAACAACAGAAGAAAGTAAATGATATAGTGATACAGTGACAGTTTAAAAAAAAGGAGGGGGTGAAAAAAATGGCAACTGGTGAAAGAAGAGCCACAGCTCAAGTTCAAGCCAAAATGCAGTCTCAGATTGCCTTAATAAGGAGATCCTCTATTGATCAACCTGCTAGAACAAAAGATATGACATCCAAATATTGGAAGAATTTCAAAGAAGAAACGAGACAGGAATTAAAGGAATCTAGAGCAGAATTAAAGATGGACATATAAAAATGGACTTTATAAGCAAAAAAATTGACAAAGGAAACAAGGGCATCACCGTGATGAAACAGACATACGGAGATTACAAGATAAATCTAAACAAGTGGAATTGGGTACTAACTTTATAAAAGAGATGCAAAGACAGGATGAAACCACAATCAGCAATCAACTGAGATGTAGAGAAAAATGGTTGAAATTAAGAGGAGTTCCAGAATCAACAATGGAGGATCTATACAAGAAACTCATTCCTGCTTTGGCTGCTTATATTGAAATTCCTGAAGATAAAATGGAGGTGGACATTGATAAGATATTCAGAGTAAGTTCAAGACTTATGAAAGATAAAAATTGTCCCAGGGACATCATTGTCTATCTAACAAGGACAAGAATAAGAGATAAAATTCTACAAAAAACCCTATGAATATAAATTAATTATGGATGACAAAGGAAGTAAGATTGACAAGGATATACCATACTAAATTTTCAAGAAAAGACAGGAATATAAATTTCTAACACTAATATTACAAAAGAACAAGATAAATTACAAGTAGGAGACAGTGGAAGGAATTTCTTTCTTCTACAAACAAAAGAGACACAAAATTACTACACCAACCAGAGCAAGAGAAATTTACAAAATATTAAGAAGAGATATGGAACATCAAAAAGCTAAAAGGAGAAAACGAACACAAGGAAGAGAAAATAGATTCTGGATAGACAATTTGAATTAAGAGTTCAACAGAGAAGATAGTGAAAAAGAATCAGATCAAGAAGAGGAAATACAAGACTCAGAGCCATAATAGAAAACAGAGAATGAAAAACTAAATAATAAGAAAGAGGAGATGAAAAAATGACAATTAAATTTCAATCATGGAATGTGAAAGGACTTAATTCTAGTTTTAAAAGGAGACAGATATTTCATTATTTAGGAAAGAAAATGGCAGATTTAATCTGTCTGCAAGAGATTAGACTTTGAGAATCAGACTCCAAATATTTAAAAAACCCAAACTGGGGAAAAATTTCTTTTCCATGTTTCAAAATGAAAAAAAGAGTAGTAGTGATTTATGTCCATCCAAGGTTTCACTCGGAAGAAATTTTTTGTGACCCTCGTGGTCATTATGTTGGTGTAGAAGTCCATTTTCTGGATCTCAAGTTATAGAGGTTGGAATCTACACTCCAATCAAAAACAACAACAACAAACAAACAAAACAAAACAGATTTTTCAAGACAATTGAAAATGAACTAATAAGATACACACAAGAACAAAAAATTAAAGCTAAAGAAGCTTTTGTTTTTATTTATTTGACATATATCTTACTTTTCTCACAAATGTGACTCAGTCAATTACAGTCTAAAGAATTTAGAATTCAAAGATGATGTGAAAAACAGATTTTCACTACTAAATCTAATCCATTGTGAAGAACTGTAGACCATAACTGGGGACACAGTTTGGGAGGAATGCAAACCTATAACCAAAGAAAATAAAGGCCTCAATGAATGGTTGATAGATGAACTATTAAAATAGTTATAGACAGACAAGAAGCAAAAGTAAAAAGAGACAGAAATAGCATCAGAATCTTGCATACAACTATTCACTGACTTCTATGTAGGGATAATGAGAACTAATATAATAAACAATGAGAAGAAAAATGTAAAGGAAGAACAAAAGCACGGGGGGGGGACAGCTTCCCTCTCTTTCACTCTCTTGCCCACTGCCCATGTGATCATGCTGCAGTGGGGGTGTGTGTGTGGAAGAGCACAGGGGAAGAAGATTCAAGTAATGAAAGAGGAAGTTAAACCAAGAGTAGGAATGCTGAATAGTTAACAAAGGAACACCTTTCATATGATCAGGACAAAATAAAGAGAGGATGGAAGAAATACATTGAAGAACCTCACAGAAGAAATGAAAGAATGACAGATTCATTGAAAGAAGAACCTTTTGTTGAAGATCCTACAATTTTTGAAAGTGAAGTGAAAGCCACTCTCAAAGCATGTGGAAGAGATAAATCACCAGGACAAGATGCATATCAGTAGGGGTCATTCAAGTTGTAGAGATGCAATCTAGCCAAATTCTTTAAAAAATATTGTCAACAAATAGGGAAAACAAATCAATGGCCCATAGCATGAAAATGGTGTCAACATGCTGGAAATTCCAATTGATTTGATGGATTTAGTGTAGTCAGGCCTAACAATAGATTTTAGGCCAATAGTTAAGAGAGTGTACCACAGAATTTCAGAAGAAAATCATCTTGTGTTTTGTAAATTATAACAAAACCTTTGAATGTACAGATCTTGACAAGCTATGGATCACTATGAAAGCAATGGGACTACTGTAATATTTGATTGTCCTGATTTACAACCTGTACTCTGGACAACAAGCTACTAGTCTGTATTTTATCACCATATCTGTTCAAGTTACAGTAGGCCATCCATATTCATGGGCGTTAGGGACACAGAACTCCTGTGAAAGTCAAAAAACTGTGAATAACTCCCCCCCGTAAGCCCTTGCCTTCCCTGCACTCTCCATGTGGGTGCACCAGCAGTAGTCAGCAGGAGAGCATAGGGAACAAAATCTTCCTCCTTCAAACTGTTGCTGCCCCCCACCCACACGATTGCATGGGCAGCAGTGGCAGAAGAGTGCAGGTGGAAGAGATTTCCTCTCTTTCACTGTCTTGTCCCTCCTACCGCATGGGCAGTGGCTCAAGAGAGCATAAAGGGGGAAAGATCTTCCCTTCCCTTTCCCTCCCTCTCTCGTCTCCCACCTGTGCGATTGCATGGGCAGTGGCACAGAAGAGCAAGCAGAGGGAAGATCTTCCCTCCCTTTATTCTCTTGCCTCCTGCCCAGACGATCAAGTGAGCAGTGGTGCAGAAGAGCATATGGAGGAAAGATCTTGCCTCCCATTCACTCTCTCGTGTGCTGCCAGCGCAATTGCACTAGCATGAGAGTCAAACCCACAAATGTTGGGGGAGAACTGTAATATGCAGAAGGTATCATACTGAAAGTTGGATTACACTCAGATGAAGGAAGCTTGAACAGTGCAGGACGAAACATTAGCATTTTAAGATACGCAAATAACACTATATTACTAGCAGAAATTAGTGAAGGCTTGAAATGACTACTCATATTAAGAAAATGTGGAAGTGAGGTCACGGGTTATATATTAAGAAGACAAATATAATGACCACAAAATAACTACCTACAGTAAATTTAAAGCTAAGGATGAAAACATCAAAATTGTTAAGAGATTTTCTACACCTTGTCTCTGTCATCAGTCAATATGGAGACTCTAGTCAAAAAAGCCCCCAAAAGACTTGAGACTTGAAAGGGAGCTATGAAAGAACCAGATAAGATCCTCAAATGTAAAGATGTATCATTCAATATCAAAGCCAGGATGATCCATATCACGGCATTTCCAATTTCTATGTATGGATGTGAAAGCTGGACAGTGAGGAAAGCTGAGAGGGAAAACAGCATATCATTTCAAATGGAGTTCTGAAGGAGAGTTTTATGGATACCATAAAAATACATAATAAATGGGTCCAAAAGCATATTGATCTCTCAATAATAATGTTGGGAAAAGTTGAAGGAAAAAGAGGAAGACAGAATGATGGATGTATTGACTTAATATATGAAACCCTAGTGTACAAGACCTGGGTAGGGCTGCTAATAACAAGAACTTTTGGAATTCTTTTACCTGTAGGCTCACCATAATTTGCATGTGAATTAATGGCCCATAGCAAGAAGCCACAAGACATCACCAAGGGTAATTTTGTGCTTTCTCCAGCAGCTCACACTATAAACACAAACCATTTTTATTCAGAAGCAGTCCCCATATATTCAGTGGCACTTCAGGTAAATGTGCATAGCGTTGCAGCTTCAATACCCTGTTCTGTTGGATTGCTGCTGCTTAAATTGTTATTTAGGACCATAGGATCCCTCATCAATGAAGAGTAGTTTTCAAAAATAGCTAATACTATGCTATACTCCTTTGCTTTTTCTCAGATTAACACATCTCTAGTAGCATATATCGGAAGACCTAAAAAACTGCTTCTATTAAAAGCAGGTAAAGATCTATAGGTATTGAACCTGACACACTAAGTTTACAGAGATATACATGTTCCTGCTATTCTTCTATTTCTTACCTAAGAAATATATTTACCGCTGGTCCTTGCCTAAGAAAACCCTATGAAATTCATGGGATTGCCATAAGCTGACAGGTGACACACACACACACACCTCATAAATGACTCCACTGACTTGCAATGAACCATAATCTAAAAGTGGTTCAATGATCCTCAGTTCTTCAAACTCCCATTCACCGTCAGTCAAATAATATCTGTGACTTTCTTGACTTGCCATCTTGGAAGTTTTAACACTCTTCAATAATATATCGTCACCTAGAGACAACAGAAGGCAAATGACACAGAGAGGTGCCTCTTCAAGACAATGCAGAAGCAAAGACAGAGGCAGGCAAGAGAGTTTGTCTCTTCAAGACAACGCAAAGTGTGTTTCCATGCAGATTACTCTTTTAATCACAATCAAAAGGCACTCTGCAGCTACAGTAGAGTCTCGATTATCCGACATAAACGGGCGGGCTGAGAGTCGGATAGCCGAAAATGTCGGATAATCCAGAGAGTTGCCGATTTTCCTCTCCGGACTGTGGAAAGACAGGGAGGGAGGAAGAAAAAAAAGAGGCAGAGCAAAAGAGAGAGAGGGGGAGGGAGCGAGGGGGGAGGGCGAGCGAGCGAGAAAGCCTGGGAGAAGGTACAGAGCGAGGCACCAGCTTCCTGACACGGCATCCTCGGAGTCTGGATCTCTTCAGCCGGCACCCAGCAACTTTCCCTTTCTGAGAGCCCCTGCTTCGGAATCAGGGACCTAGAAGCCAAGGAGGAAGGCTCAGCAGCTCAGAGCTGGGGTTCCCCCCTCCCCGAGGCCATCCCAGCCTCCCCTCCTGGATTTCCTCTGAAGGATCGACGGGGTGGGGGTCAGAAGGAGTGAGGGAGGGAGGCAGAGAGGGAGAAGGAGGCTTTTTTTTTGGAGAAGGTAGGCATTTCTCATCGGTGGCTGCTGGACAGCCTTGCAATGGACAGAGTTAGCAGAAAGAGGCAGACTTAGCAGCCCAAGAAGCAACGAGTGAGTGGCAGAGTGGAGGGTTGGGAGGCATATCTATGGGGGGACTAGTGCTCCTGGAAAACAGCTCCCCCAAGCAGCCGTGGTGTCGGATAATCCGGAATGTCGGATTACCACAGGACGGATAATCGAGACTCTACTGTATTCTGTATTCCCCCCCCCAATGGATTTTATCTGGCAAGAAACAAAGGAAAACTAAAGGAACAATGAGGAGAAATAGGAAAGCATCCAATCAAATGTGTCATTCTCCGCATTTCTCAAAAAGTTCCAGGAATGGTCGGTGGGACTGCTCAGTACGCACCTCCACCAGTATCTTGTTGGTGATTTATGTTGGTAGAACCCCCAGTTGTATCATCAAAGTCAGTCCACTGAGGACATTGAAGAAGGAGGTACCTAGTACCCTAGGGCAGCTCCACTACTGCTACCACACATTTGCTGCAGGGGTGTACCTGGGTTTGCTCTGGCTGGTATTGCACAGCTGAAGAGGAAACATTACGCTTTGCCCTTGGGAAGAAGGCTTCTCCTTCACTCCTAGCTATGCCTTGATAGATGACTGGATAGTGCCCAGGCTCACACTCATGGCTAATCTAGGACCAGAGGGGCATTGCTGTGTCTGAGAGCTGTCTGCCCACTGTTTCACAGCAGAGCAAAAAGCAGCAGCCTTCATCTCTTGGGACCTCAACCACAAGTATTATGCTTTATGCTCCACCAGTGCTCAAATAGGATCTTGGCCCTCCTCTGGAAATGACAATCCACAGTCATGAGCCCATAAAGAGCAAATGTTCTGTAGGGTTGGGTGCGGATGGGTGTCTTCTTCCTTAGATCTTATACTGTAACGATCCCTTCTTGGTTCCATGTCTTGCTTAGGATGTATGCAAACAGAACCATAACATGAGATCACATTGCATTAAGGTGTCAACAGTATATTGACTGAGGATAGTGAATGCAGGCCAACTCCCCCCCCCCGAGAACAATTCCAACTCTCTTTTTGAAAACACGAAAGACACTGAATTGGGAGGGAGGAGCAGGGCAGAGCAGGTGTGCATGGAAGAACAGCAGTGAATTAAGAAAGATATGTGGGTAATAAACAAAGCGGAGATTGAGGTATACAGTGACAAAGAGAGAGTGGTCACACTGTGGTAGGGACTATAGACATAGGTGGAAAAGAGGTGATGTTTACAAATGAAGGAGAGTTTGAATGCACAGGGTACAGACTGGGGACGTGCATCGAAAACTATGCGCATGACAAGAGGAAGCCAAAGATCAGGACAGTTCAGAGACATATAACTGTGCTTAGTTGCATTACCTTGATATACTGAAGGTACCATGCTTAAGTTGCATTTTTGTTGGTCGAAAGGAAATGCATGGATATCTAGATTGCAGGTGGAGGTAAGTCGATATGCTTGAAAGTAAAGAGTTTGACCCGTGGATGAGAGGTTAATAAAAGGACTGGCAAAGACGTCATTGTCATCGGCTCTAAAGATATAGTACAGTTGTTAGGAAAGGACAGGATTTTCCACATAATGGACAACTGATTAGATTTGGCTGCCATATGGAAAAACTTTTCACCTATACAACCACCATTGAAGGTATCAACTTGAGTAGAAAATGGCATTATGGATTTTGTAGCAAAACACTACAGTCAGCCCTTCACATTTGTGGGTTTCGTTTTTGTGGATTTGATTATTCATGGGCCATTTCCGCACTAGACAGTTATAGCACTATGATTCCACTTTCAACACCCTATGGAATCCCGGGGTTTGCAGTTTTGGGAGGGGCCGGCTGACCCCTCCTGAAATTGCAAACCCCAGGATCCATAGGATGTTGAAAGTGGAATCATCAGCGCTATAACTGTCTATTGCGGAAATGGCCTATGGATTATTTGCTGTCCCCTCTGCTGCCTCCCTATGCCATTCTTAATAGGGACTGCTAGCCTTGGGAGACTGAGAATCTGCGAACGAGGCTTGTAAGTCCCTATTAAAAATGGTGTGGGGCAGCAGGGGAGGTGGTAGTAAGTCCCACCAGCCACCCACTTCTGTCTTGTGAAGGAATCGTGATGCCTCAGAAGAATCCATGTTGGGTTGAATATGGTGCTCAAACTTTGTGTGTTAAATACGGTTTGGGAGGGCCTAAAATTTTGCTCGTTTTTTCCACTTTCATGGGAGTCTTGTGTCCCTAACCCTAGTGAATGTGGAGGGATGACTGTATATTATATACTTGAAGAACAGCATTAAAATACCTATAGTCAAAAAATACTTTCAGATATTATCAGCAGAGATCTTGGGATGGTTTCTGATGCTCTTGATTTCCAGGAACAACCTCTTCCAGGTGGGACAAATGTGTCAGGAGATTGCTGTATTTAGTTCTTGGTTTTTTAAAAAATATTCAAACAACATTTCTGTTGTCCTGGACTATTTTCTGGCAATTCACAGCACCAGCTGCAACATTTTATTCCCATCCTCAATCTGACTTCTTTTTCATTGCAGGACATATCAGAACAAAGAGTCTTCTTTTCTCTTCTCACGTTTTCTTTCCCTTTTTTAAAGAGTTATAGTGCATCAGTGAAATGTCACTTTTGCAAGATCTCCTCCATATTCTCACACTCACTTTTTATGTGAACTGAGGCGCTGGAAGAGACTATCTACAGTATGCCTGTGTATGTGGACAACAGCATGTTCGGAGGAAACAAACACATCAATAGTCCCATTACCTTTAACCGCTATAGCTCTAGAGAAAAAATTCAAAAGAAAAAATGGAATTAAGGAGGCTGCAGGGGGGAAAGAGAAGGAGACTATGTGAGGATTATCCAAGAAGCCACCACCTTTTGATGTCCAACAGACATCTGACAGCTTCCTCTTTTGGCACTTCCAAATTAAGGAAAAATTCCATTAATTCATTGGGAGTTCTGCCCTTTCATCAGTTCTCCTTGCCTACAGAGGCTCATGTGCTGCTTGCAAACTCAGCTGAGAGAGAAGAAAGGTGCCAACTGGCTGAGGGACTTTGCAAGCAGTGTGTGCGCAGTCAGTCCCAAGTGAGCTTCCAGAAGTCCTTCATGCTCCCGATTATACAGTACATGAATCCTGCTTTTCAACCAGTTCTGTTTTCTGACACTGCTCTGGTCCCTAACCTGTCAGAGAGGTGGGGGAAGCCTATAACAATCTGGAAACATATTTGGAAATTTGAGGGAGTTGGGCATACCTATATCTCAGGCTGAAACCCATACCACAAGCAAGGCATTCCCAGTGAACGGAAATGTGCCACATTCCTATTGAAGTTGGGAGAACATTTGGATTAGGGAATGTCAGAAAATATCCGGAAATAGTTGAAAGACACGTTTTTCAAGTGTTGAGAAATCCTGACAAGAAGAATCATGGATCGAAGAGAACCTTCACAGTTTAGGACTTATTCGGTGCAAAATTTGCATGTGGCTGTTTTGTGCAGAAGCAGCATCCTCTGTTCATGAAACAGCATTTTCTGTGTGGAGAATTATATTTCAATGCAGAAATATTAATTTATGTGCAGAAAATGCTATTCTCTGTGCAGAAAATGCTGTAACGGGGATTTATTCTGTGTAAAATTTGCTCATGTTTGATTTGCATAGAAAACAGCTTTTTCTCTGCATTGACATATTATTTTCCAAACAGAATATATATATATTTTTCTCTGCTTTCTGCACAAAACAAACTCCTGCAGATTTGGCCCAGAATAAGTCCTGAATTATGAATAGCCTTCAAAAACTGCATGGTTTTCAAAGACTTCCCTGCAAGGGGAAGGAATCTAGTGAAATTACTCATCAGTAACTTCAAGAAGAAACTTATACTCTCTCTGTACTAGAGCGTTATAGTGCTATTATTCCACTTTCAACATCCTATGGAATTCTGGGGTTTGTACTTTACTGAAGCCAAAGAGCTCTCTGGCTGAGAATTCTAAAGGCTCCTCCATAAACCACAAACCCCAGGATTGCATAGTATGTTGAAAGTGGAATAATAGCACTATCACAGTGTAGTGCAGAAATGGCCTTAGTGAAGAATTATATTCCTAACTTGGATAGGAAAGTGTCAAGAAGTGTCAAGAAGTGACATTAAATGGTATGATATAGATTGGTACTAGGGATGGGATGAATCTAGAATTTTCTGAATCTGCATCCGAATCCTGAAAGGTTCTGGAAATCCATGAATTTCCACAAATCTCGAATCTTTTGAATCCTTTTTTTTAAAAGGGTTTAAAAAGCAAGTAAAAGAAAGCACTTACTGAAAAGTGTTTTTGAAGCAGAATTTGACAAGTCTCAAGTCCTGCAGCAAGGAAGGCACTTAAAAAAAACACACACATCAGCCTCTAGCCCAGTCTAAATTCTGCACCCTGCAGTCTCAAGTCAAGTCTCAAGTTCTGCAACAAAGAAGGCTCTTTTTTTTTAAAAAAAAAAGCCTCTAGTCCAGTCTCAATTCTCTACCCTCAAGTCCAGTCTCAAATCCTGCAACAAGGCCCTTAGAAAAGAAACCAAAAAGACTTCCGGCAAGATGTCGGCGCAGCTGGTAGCCTGAAGAGCTGGCTCAGGCTACCACTGTGAATCTGCAGGGGAAACATCCCTTGGGGACCTAGTGTCCCCCTAGAAAGGTACCCCCTTAGCAGGTGGGGGAGCAGAGCAGCTCACAGAGTCCGCGATCGTCCCAGTGTCGGCAGAGAAGGAGAGGGAAACCAGCATGAACAGGATGGAGGATGGAGCTGTGCCGCAGGTTCACAGCCAGGAAACTGTTTAGCACCGGCAAGAAACCTCTTTTAAAGGAAAAGAGAACAACTTAAGGGAAGAAATCCAGTTTAGTCTGCAGGGCGAATAAGAGCGGCTTCAGAAATACAATTAAATAGATTAAATTCCAGTTCAGGAAGGAGTAACACTTGGAAGACAGGCCAGCTCATAGCTGCGGAGTTGCGGATGAGCGGAGGTCCAGGGAGAGGATCTGAAGGCACAATTGGTTTTTGAAATTCTGGTAAGCAACGAGACTTATAATCCTTTCTTTTTTCCCCCCTAACATTTTGCTTGATTCTTAAAGTATTTTTGGTTCTCCCATAATGGCACTTTTTCTCTGTATTGGACTATAATACAATCTATAGAGTTTAATCAAACAAAAGTGGAGGAAGGGAGGGAAGAGAAGAGAGTGAGGACATTGTTGATGGGATAGACTAAACAAATATAAAGGTAGGACATAACAGAGGCGATTTAAAGAGCAAGGGGAAAATAATGGAAACTGTATTTTTAAACCTTTTTTACTCTTTTAATTGACTTGATTAGCCTCTAGAAGAGAGGTGAAGAAAATATAAAGCTAAAAAAAACCTAATATGGATTAGCCTCAGGAAGAGAGGTGAAAGTTGTGGGGTTTTTTTACTTTGAAATTGGATTAGCCTCAAGAAGAGAGGTGAAGTTAAAAAGAAGGAGCTGCAGTCTCTGGGGCAGGGTTCTAACTTATATGTAAGACTTAAAAAAAAAAGAGATTACTCCAATTGTTGATTGTGAATAGGTGTATTTGCTGGACTAGTCCCTAATCTTTCAAATGGATTAGCCTCAAGAAGAGAGGTGAAGTTTTTAAAAACAAAGACTTGCGGAACCTGATTTGAAAAAAAATATGAGAAAAACTGAAGGAAAGGAAGAGACTTGAACACTAGGACATCTGAATTGATTTTATTGTGCTTGGACTAGTGGATGAACAAACTGTGGTTATATTATATATATATATATATAATAGAATAGTAAAATAGTTTCAATTTCTTCCCCTTTTATAACTTGGATAGATAAATATAGAAATAGGGTAAAAGATAAATAAGATTTAGTAAGCTTAGATATTATTAGATTGTGTTAATGTAGTGATTGTGATATTGAAGTACATTGTGAATTTCATATTGTGAAGTATATTGTGAATTTCAGATATATGGTATTTTAATCATATGATATTAAAGTTTGGGGAGTAATGTAGAGAACATTAAATAAAAAAGGAGGGAAGATATGACAACAGGACAAAAGAAGACAACACAGACACAAATCCAACCACAAGTTTTAGAAAGAAGAGGATCTACAGGATCAAAAACAATGGAGATGAATAGATTGCTGGAAGAATTTCAAAAAATGAGGAATGATATGATGGAAGAATTAAAGGCAACAAGGACAGAGATAAAAACAACCAGGAGAGAAATAAAACAAGACCTGAAGAGGGAAGTAGAAAATCTGAATCAGAACCTGCAAAAATTTACAACAGATTTATCAACAATAGATCACAAAGCTGAAGACATCCAAGAAAAAAGTCAAAAATTGGAAAATCAGTTGGAACAGATGAAGAAAGAGCAACAAAAAGACAAAGAAACTATAATGCAATTGGAAATACGACAACAGAGCAGAAGTTTGAAATTGAGGGGACTTCCTGAACAGAAAGAGGGAAATTTAATTCAAAGAGTAACAGACATTTTGGCACCATATATAGGCCAAAGAAGAGCAAGATTTGAACATGAGATGGATAAGGCCTTTAGAATCGAATCGGTGGTGGCTAAACGATGAGATCTCCCATGAGATATAGTAGTATATTTTATCAGAGAAAAAACATGGGATTTGATTTTAGAACAAAATTACAAAGAAAAAATAATAGTGGATGAGACAAAAATAAAAATTTTCAAGGATGTATTGCCAAGTGCGATGAGAAGCAGAAGAGAGTATGTGTTTTTGGCAAAAGAATTGTAAGCAAAGGGAGTAAGATATAGATGGGAGATACCAGAAGGCTTCTCTTTTTTCTTTGAGGGGAGAAGAAGGAAGATAATCTCGGTTCAACAAGCAATGGAATTTCTAGAGAATTATTTGAAATCGGGAACCACAACAATAAGAACGGAAGAAAAGAACTCAGATTCTACACCAGAAACAACAAAAACGGGTACAACAATGGCTGATGAAATGAGTCCAATGTCAGAGGACGAGTCTGAATTGACAGAACCAGAAGAGAAAAAGAAGAAAGGAAGTAAAGTCAGAAAAAATAAATATGATGATAATAACCTGGAATGTCCGAGGAATAAATTCACAAGCAAAGAGACAACAAATTTTTCATCACATAGAAAGATTAAGACCTCAAATAACGATATTATTGGAAACTCATATAAAGAAAAATCAGAAAAGTATATATATAATTCTAAATTAGGCCAATGTTTTACCTGTCTATATGGGAAGAAAAAAAAGAGGTGTGGCAATATATATTGACAAGGAAATCCCAGCAAAAAAAATATTGGAAGATAAGGAAGGAAGAATGTTAGGAGCAGAATTTGTTAAAAATGGCAAAAAAATATTTTTAGTAAGAGTATATGCCCCAAATGTAAATAAAAGGAAATTTTATAAAGAATTGTGAGAAAAGATATCAGGATATGAATATGAAGATTGGATCTTAGCAGGAGATTGGAATGGAATCATGGATGTCAAAATGGACAAATTGATCCCTCCAAATAAGCAAGATCAAGGAAAGAGAGGTAAACTGCCAAAAAATGTTTTTGAGATGTGTGAAGAAATATCAGTTTTGGACATATGGAGAACTCTTTACCCTAATGTAAAGGACTTTACTTATTTTTCAGAAGTACATCAGTCTTGGTCTCAAATAGATATGATTTTTATCTCTAAATATTTGTTAACAGAGACAAAAAAAAATAGAAATACTGCCTAAGATCATCTCAGACCATCATCCAGTGATGCTGCAAATACAGGACACCGCAAAACAGTTCCAGTGGCGGTTAAATGACAGTCTACTAAATGATGAGGAGATAATACAACAAGTGGAAGAAGTGTTAAAAAACTACTTTAGAGAAAATATAAGAGAAGATACAAAGATGAAGATGATCTGGGATGCATCCAAGGCAGTAATGAGAGTTTTTTTATACAAAAAAGACAAATCCAGAATAAGAAAAGACAAGAGAAACATCAAGAGTTGATGACTAAACTTCAAGAGAAAGAAAAAGAATTCAGAGAAAATCTGTCGAAGAAATCACTACAAGTGGAGATAAAGAAAGCAAAAAAAGAGATAATGTTGAATACATCAGAGGGAATAGAAAAAAAGATGAATCAGATGAAGTTGACTCAATTTGAGCAAGCTAATAAAACTGGGAAATGGTTTGCATATAAACTTAAGAAGAAGAGAAAAAAGAACACAGTAACTAAATTGAAAAATAGGAAGAAGATGATTACGCAACATGAAAAAATAAAACAGAAGTTTAAAGAATACTTTGAAAAAATATTTTATGAAAAAAACCATCAGTATCGAAATGAGAAAAAGTAGACAGAATTCTTTACCAAGATCAAGATTCCAAAAATATCATTGGAGAAACAGGAACAGTTAAATAAGTCATTAACATTAACTGAAATAGAAGAGGCTATAAAAGATTTGAAAATGGACAAGGCACCAGGACCAGATGGATTTACAGCGTTATACTATAAAAGATTTGTAAAAGAATTAATTCATCCATATCAAGAAACCTTGAAAGAAATAGAAAACTATGGGAAACCACAATCTTGGGGAGAAGCAAATATCGTATTGATACCCAAAGAAGATAAAGATAAAAGAGAAGTTAAAAACTACAGACCAATTTCTTTGCTTAATATAGACTATAAAATATTGGTGACAATATTGGCAAAACAATTGAGATATGTAATACAGGACAAGATTCATGAAGGTCAAACAGGTTTTCTCCCAGGCAGATATATGAAGAATAATATAAGAACATTATTGGATGTGATTGAATTTTATGATAAAAACCCAGGGAAGAAGATAGTTATTATTTTATTGGATGCAGAAAAAACCTTTGATAATGTTTCCTGGGAATTTTTGCACCGAGTTTTAAAAGAATATGGCCTGGGAGAATCCGTTTGCAAATGGATTGAAATGATTTATCAGGATCAATCAGTGAAGTTAATCATAAATGGAGATATAACAACAAGCTTTGGCATAAATAAGGGGATACGGCAAGGGTCCTTTTATCACCATTATTATTTATAGCTGTATTGGAGGCATTACTGATTGCAATAAATGAAGACTTACAGATACGAGGTTTGAAAATAAAGAATAAGGAAATAAAATACAAAGCATTTGCCGATTATATAAGTATATTTTTGGAGGAACCTCAAGAGTCAATTCAGGCGCTGATGGATATCTTACAAAAATATGGACAAATGGCAGCATATAAGATAAACAAAGAAAAGACAATGATGATGACATTAAATATAACAAAAAAAGAACAAGCAGACCTGGAGAGAAGATCTGGATATCAAATCACTAAGAAAGTAAAATATTTAGATATGATAATTACAAATAAAAATCAAGAATTATTTGATAACAATTACTCAAAATTATGGAAGGAGATTAAATGTGAAATGGAAAGATGGATGCATTCTCCTTCCCAGGAGAAATGCTTTTAAAATGTCTTTATTACCAAAGCTCATGTTTCTCTTTCAGAATTTACCAATAATAGGAAGACAGAAGATCTTTAAAGAATGAGAAAAAGAGTTACGAAAATTTATTTGGCAAGGGAAAAAACCAAGAATAAGATTTAAAATACTACAAGATGCAAAAGAGAGAGGAGGATTTGATGTACCATCGTTAAAAGCCTATTATCAAGCATGCTGTTTAGACTTAATCAAAGACTGGATACGAGTAGAAAATATAACATGTAAAGCATTGGAAGGAATAAATAATAGGTTTGGATGGCATGGATACTTATGCTATGACAAAATAACAGGGAATAAAGAGTTTAATAATCATTGTATTTGAAAGACATTATTGAAAGTTTGGTTACAAATAAAGCACAAATTTTATAGAAGACTTCTGATCTGGATCTCACCCCAAGAAGATTATAAAATTGCCCTAACAAAACAAGGACGTCTATTAACTTATCAAGAGTTGTTGAAATGGGAAGGGGATAAGCCAAGAATGCGTACAGAAGAAGATCTAAAAGTTGGAACATGAATTTAATTGGTTCCCATGGAGACAACTTAAAGAGAGATTTAAAATGGATCAAAGATTATATGGATTTGAAAGAAAAGAAAATGAATTAGACGTATTGATGAAGGGGGACCAGAAGAAGAGAATCTCCAAACTCTATAAATCATTTTTGCAAAGAGAAATGGAATCAGAGACTGTTAAAGATAATATCGTTAGATGGGCACAAAATATTGGACATCCAATTGAGCTGGATACACGGGAGAGGGCATGGAAAACAGATATAAAATGTATACCAAGTTTAAATTTAAGAGAAAATTTCCATAAAATGCTACATAGATGGTATATGACACTGGAAAGGTTGCAAAAATAGATAAAAATGGAAATGCAAGATGTTGGAAATGTGATGAAAAAGTGGGGTCATTTTTTCATATGTGGTGGACCTGTAAGACAGCAAGGAAATTTTGAAAGGAAATACATGATGAAATTCAAAGAATTTATAATTTAAATTTTGAAATGAAGCCAGAGTTTTATTTGTTAAATATGCTAAGGCAACAAAGAAAAATAAGATGTCATCAGAAGACATTGTTATATTTGATAACTGCTGCAAAATTGACATATGCACAACACTGGAAAGAAAGGAACTATGTTGATATAAAAGAATGGAAATTAAAAGTTCTGGATATGGTACAGAGAGAAAAGTTAACATTTTAACTGAAAAATAAGCCTATCCAGAACTTTGAAAGGGAGTGGAGAGAAGTCTTGAATTGGATAAAGATATAGTATAAGAAAAGAAAAAGGAATAAAGCAAGATTGTATGTAATGTAAGGCAACAATATAATAAGGCAATGTAACAAAGCAGCAATATAACAATATAAAATGTAACAATGTAAGATTATCCTTTAAACAGACTATGTATGAATGGAATGTAAACAAGCAGACTCAACTGGAAAAAAGAAAAAAGCTTGGAAGTGAGGAAGGGGTTTCTTTTTTACTTTCAATTTAAACTTTAATAAAAATATTTCAAAAAGAAAGAAAGAAAGAAACCAAAAAACCGGCCTCTAGTTCAGTGTCAATTCTCTACCCTCAAGTCAAGTCTCAAGTCCTGCAACAAGGCACTTTAAAAAAAACCCAACCTCTAGTCCAGTCTCAATTCTCTACTCTCAAGTCCAGTCTCAAGTCCTGCAAGGAACTTTCAAGTCAAGTCGCTAATCCAGTCTCGATAATTCCCAATCCCTACCCTCCAGTCTCAAGTGGAAAGAACAGAGATTGTTACCTTGCAGAGGGAGGAAGCTGCAGGCACAGAGTGGGCACAGGCAGCCCCATAAGCGGGCACAGGCAGTCTATGGCGTTCATGTGTGGCTTTATGCCATGATTTTTGTGTGCCCGGGGGCCCACTGGCCAATCAGGCCTTTGGCAGGTCTCAGAGTCGCCAATTTTTAAAAACAAACTATTTGGTGGATTCGAAAGATTCAGTTCGCCTATTTTGGCACAGAGATTTGGATTTGTGAATCTCAAATCCTTGCTGAGGATTCGAGGATTCGGTTGGCTCATCCCTAATTGACACAAATCAGCAGTCTGAATGAACTATCAATACATAGCACTACATCAAGCATAGCAATCAGTCAAACTCCCTTTCAAAATGCTGTCTGAAGACATCATCAACATGTAACAAAAAAAACTGTCTCACCTTTCATCTATGAAAATATCAGGGATCCAAAAAAGTTTTGCAGGAAGAATGATAGTGGAAATGTTACAGAAGTCTGAAGGATTCCAGGAGAGGAACTCATTTGTCCAGCTCTAGAAGGGCAGGAGAGACGGGGGAATCAAATGAGTCGTTAGTTTTTTTTAAAAATCTAGCCTGTGTTTCCCTGGAATGATGGCTCTGTTTGCATTTACAGGGCAGAAAAAATACCTTACCACATATGTCCAGATATAGAATGTAGCCACTTGCAATTTTTCTTGCTGCAAAGAAATAACAGGGAAAGAATTATTAGTATGAACCCTTTACACCTGGTTCCTTGGAGAATCAAGAGACAGATCAGACTTCAGCAGTGGATTTCTACTGGCAGAAAAGCAGATTGTGGAAGATTCCCTTCCGACTGGAAGAGGGGCGATTCTCCTGCCCTACTGCAGCCTTGTGGAAGATTCCCTCCAGAGCAGTTTTCAGGTAGCCCAGGAGCCTGCTAGTGCTACTGTGGAGGAGAAGAAAAAGGTTTTGAAAGTTTACATGGGGGATGACTGGACTTCATTTATAGGCAGTGCTGGGCTGTACAGATTGGCTCAGACATGATTCCCGTGGCCTCCAATTGAGATTCCTTCCAGGTAATAGGGAATAGGATTGTCCTTAGAAAGGCACATAGGTGGCAATATTGGGGGGAGCCAGGTGGTGGACGCAGTATGAAAAATACTTCTCTCTCTCTCTCTCTCTCACACACACACACACAATCAAACACATTACAAACAACTGGCAGATTCCCCATGGCACTGCTGGGCAACTGCTGAACAAGGGAGGTGATTTCTTCATTAATGATGGAACGAGCATC
>CAOLHI010006038.1:0-44526 GCA_948474755.1 Ctenosaura bakeri | reverse complement strand
TTATGCCTTCTTTAGTGATTCCCATAGAAATCTTCACCGGGGAAAACCTTACTTCAGTGTTCGAGGAAAGGGGGGACAAACTTGAAACGAGAATAGCTGTGTTTTCTGTAGTCTACACTCTTGAAACCCTATCAGATTTTTAATCAGAGAAATGGTTTCCTGTTACAGTGCAATAATGCTGGGATCCTGACCTCTTAACCATTTAAAGTCACTATTCAGGGGCGTTTTCTGCATGGGGATTTTTCCCAAAGATTTCTCCATTGCTTTTCTTTGGTACCATACCCCACAGCCCCCACAGAGGACTAATTTTTTAAAAATATTTTTTTAAACGTAATAGCATAATAAGCTATGACTAAAGCATTATTACAGCTTAATTACTACAAATCAAGTGGTTCTTGAACAGAACAAACTGAGACCGCTGACTAACACGATAAACACTTTTTTTTTTTTTTTGCCAGAGAAGGAAGCTATCAAAAATGGTGGGGGCTGATGTGTTGTGTTTTCCTTCCTGTAGCACCTCTTGCAATGAAAGGTTTGGATAGTGGTGGATATGCTGTAATGACGTCATGCTATAATAGTATTATTACAGTTCTTCTTCGTGGTCTCTGTGCCTCACACATTGGGATCTTCGCGCATGTGCGGTAGCGTTCGGAAGATTCTAGAGCTAAGCGGCTTAGCGGGAACCCCTCCCCCTGCTTGCACTGAGCATGCTCAGCCCGCCAAGCCAACGGTCTCTCCTCAGTTCTTTTTCGTCTGCCGACGTGTTCACAGCGAACGGAAGGTTCTCCAGCCTAGCGTCTTTTCTTCTTGGCGTTTTCTCTTTACTTCGTTATTCTTCTGTTGAGAGAATCCCTCCTTTTCATTGGACTTCTTGTGAGAGTTTTCCTCCTTCTTATGTCTGCTTTGTTCAGAAACTGTTTCCTGTGGTCGGAAAGTCGCCCTCTTAGATGGGCACTCCGAGTGCCTATTTTGCCTTGGGGAAGCCCATAACGTGCGGGCCTGCTCCGTGTGTAAAGACTTAACGGTGCAGACCCTGAGGAACAGGTCATCCAGGCTAAAATCCCACTGTTGGGAACAGTCTTTGAAAATCAAGGAGCAGGTGGCGGAAAATCCCGCCCTCTTTACTGCGATGGCTTCCTGTTCCTCCTCGTTGGTGCGAACTTCGACCACATCCTCATCAGTATCGGCGGCTGCGATACCAATGGTGATGGTACCGGACTTGGTACCGTCTTTCTTGCCGCTGGTCTCCACCTTACCATGGATTCCAAAACTTCACAGGATGCCGGCCACCTCTGCGTCGGGGGATGACCCTGGGGCCTCACAGGCAGCGAAACGAACTAAGCCCCTTACTGCGGCCCAGTGGAATCGGCCTTCTTTTCCTACTGCTTTCAACTGTTATAATTTAACCACCGTAGCAGCTATAAAACTACTGAAATTAAAATTAGGAGTATATCTTTCAACTCAGCTCTGGAATGGAAGGGAAGAGCAGTTAGAGCAGTTAATTTTCTCTGCAATTGAAATCTCTCTGTGTTTGAAGGGAATACAATGGTACTCTGTGATACAGAATGTTAGGGAGGATGGAATGTGCCTCACTATGCTATGCAACATTTTTAAGATTACGCATGAGAATGGTGGGATCCATTTGTACGTGTTAGTTTTCTTTTCTTGACCATGTGATGTATTTGTATTGGAGATGTATAAATTGCTCTGCATGTAAGGAGGCGGGGCCCAGACTTTTGAGAAGTATCTCACTGGGACATTGTGCACAAATAAATCTTTTTTCTAAAACAGTGGGTCACTATCTCAGTTCTGCAACACCAGGGCCAGAACAAACGGGTCTGCCTCAGTTCTCCCTCTTTGAGAACGCAGTCCCTTCCTCACTCTTGTCCCCCCTTGGCTTCTTCCTTTCAGGACTCTCCCTTTTTACTGCCTTCTCTAAATCTGCCCTTCTCCCAGATGTAAGGATCAGCAGTGATTTATATTTTCCCAGACTGTGGTATTGTTGGCAATAAGGTCAAGATGATATTATTGGTAGCGTGTATATGCCAGGATTCAAAATAAGACTCTGTGACACTGTTTTAAGGAACATAGAACTTCAAACATTTATTGTAACCCTGTTGCCTTAAATTTGTTTTGTTTCTAAATGTTTATAAACAGCACACCATTCTCCTCTCTCTCTTTCAATTCATTCACTCTCTCTCGTACACCCAGTTTCTCAGTCCTCTCTCCCAGAGAGCTCTTCAAATCTCCAACGTCTACCAAACACCCCACAAATCACACTCCTCTTCAGACACACACCAGACAGTTAAAATCCGTTATTTTCCTCTTTCCACCAGCCCCTCCCCTGGGTTATCCAAGGTTCCATTTCACCAGCCAATCAGCTTAAACACTCTCAGTTGCCAAGGAGGCTCTGTTGTCAAGACCCCCCCCCACCCATCAGGTTCGTCACAGCCTCTAACTGCTATTTTCCATTTGTGTCTAGTCAGTAGACTTTGGAGTCCAAATATAAAACGTAGTTCATTTGTTTTACTCTAGAACCCTTTACGCCAGGATTTCTTTATATTTTCCCTGAGTGACGAAAAATATGGTCACAGAGTAGCTCTCAACTGAGCAGGGATCTGCAGGTTCTAATATCCCTATGAACACAATGGATTGCTCATAATTTTCAGGTGTTCTAGGTTTAAAGGAGAAGCTGCCAATACAACACTTTTTCCAAGTCTACCATAGATGGTTTCAGTTTGAGCTTTTCTACAAGCAGAAGGTAGGGGGTTGTCTAGGAATTTGACCACTCAGGATCTACTCTTTCTTCCTATATGTTCTACTGGTATTCATGACTGCCACCTTCTCTGTTTGCTGTGCCATAATTCTTACTGTTTGTGAACTAGCATCCTCTTCAGCAATCGATAGCAGAGTGTGGGCCGGATCAAGTGATTTCACCAACCGCTACTCACCAGCTGATAGTCAAATTAGGCAGAAGAATAAAAATACAGCTGCAGGTGTTGGGTCCAAGGTGGACTTCCAAGAGGCAGCCAATATGAAAAGGGAAAAGGGGAACAATGAATAGCTTCTTGCGATCCTTTAAATGTAGTACGTTCACACGATAAATTTTTTTTTTTCTATTTAACCATTTTGGATCATTGGCTAAAAGTCTCTGTCTGAAACTCATTAGAAAAATCTGAAGCCTTGCTATCTGACCGGGATGGGCTAACTATGAGTCATATCCAGGCCCTTAACACACCATGCCTTTATGCCATCATAGCGGTGATCTGGTACTGCAGTTATTTAGCCTTATTACATGATGTTCTGTTATGTCCCAGTTGTTGGGAATGTGGTGTTTTTTTTTCACGCTGAAAGTAATCTGTTAATGATCCCCTTTCCTGCTATGATTCAGCAGCCAGTTTGAGTGCAGATGTTTTCTGAAGTCATTGTGAGAATGATTGAAAAAAGTGAGCGCAACTGTGGTCCGGTTATGCCTTCTTTAGTGATTCCCCTAGAAATCTTCACCAGGGAAACCTCTCTTCAGTGTTAGGGAAACGGGTGACAAAACTTGAAACGAGAATAGCCCGTGTTTTCTGTAGTCTACACTCTTGAAAACCTATCAGATTTTTTAAACATATAAATGGTTTCCTGTTATAGTGCAATAATGCTGGGATCCTGACCTGTTAACCATTTAAAGTCACTATCCAGGGGCCTTTTCTCATGGGGATTTTTCCAAAGATTTCTCCATTGCTTTTCTTTTGGGACCATACCCCACAGCCCCCACAGAGGACTAATTTTTTAAAAATACAATAGAGTCCTGGTTATCTGACCTAAACCGGTGGGTGCAGGGTCGGATAACTGAAATGTAGATGACACGGAGCCCCGTGGCAGCAGCCATTTCAGGGGGGGCGTGTCGGGGGTGTGTCAGAGCGGGCTTGGGGGTGTGTCAGGGCATGTCTCGGGGGGCAGAAATGCCTGCAGCCATGCCCCCAAGCAGCCGCGACATCGGTTAATCCGGAGCGTCGGTAACCGAGGGCGGGGTAACCGGGACTCTACTGTATTTTTAAAGGTAATAGCATAATAAGCTATGACTACAGCATTATTACAGCTTAATTACTACAAATCAAGTGGTTCTTAAAAAAAAACAAACTGAAACCGCTGACTAACATGATAAACACTTTTTTTTTTTTTTGCCAGAGAAGGAAGCTATCAAAAATGGTGGGGGCTGATGTGTTGTGTTTTCCTTCCTGTAGCACCTCTTGCAATGAAAGGTTTGGATAGTGGTGGATATGCTGTAATGACGTCATGCTATAATAGTATTATTACAGTTCTTCTTCGTGGTCTCTGTGCCTCACACATTGGGATCTTCGCGCATGTGCGGTAGCGTTCGGAAGATTCTAGAGCTAAGCGGCTTGGTGGGAACCCCTCTCCCTGCTCGCACTGAGCATGCTCAGCCCGCCAAGCCAACGGTCTCTCCTCAGTTCTTTTTCGTCTGTCGGCGTGTTCACAGTGAACGGAAAGTTCTCCAGCCTAGCGTCTGTTCTTCTTGGCATTTTCTCTTTACTTCATCATTCTTCTGTTGAGAGAATCCCTCCTTTTCCTTGACTTCTTGTGAGAGTTTTCCTCCTTCTTATGTCCGCTTTGTTCAGAAACTGTGTTTTCTGTGGTCGGAAAGTCGCCCTTTCAGACAGGCACTCCGAGTGCCTATTTTGCCTTGGGGAAGCCCATAACTGAGGAGAGACTCTTGGCTTGGCAGACTGAGCATGCTCAGTGCAAGCAGGGGGAGGGGTTCCCGCCAAGCCGCTTAGCTCTAGAATCTTCTGAATGCTACCGCGCATGCATGAAGATCTCAATGTGTGAGGGCACAGATGACCACTCAAAGAACCACAGTTACAGGTAAGCAACCTGTTCTTATTTTTTCATATATGTATGTATCTTGAAGCAAACCTATCATGAAGCACAATGTGGGGCAAATGGAGCAGTGATAATTGCATTTACACAGATGAAAAAAAATATGCAAGTCATACACAGTGCAAATGTGGCAAGAGTGTGATATACAGCACCGACAGGTAGCTGTTGTGAATTTTTGAACAGTATAACCCAATAGAGCAATGTAGTGTGATAAGGACTGTAGTCTCAAGGCTCAAAATTGTGTTTGGTTTTTTAAATGTTAGTTAAATATTGATTCCTGGTATCTCTAGAGCTTTCCTTACAAGATTTGTCAAATGAATCCCATGTGGTATTTTGCAAATGCTATACAAGCATCCAGACCAGCACTTTCATTTTTCCTTCCTTGCTGTTCTAGTATTCATTTTCTTATATTTTCTGTACCAATCAAATTTTCTGATCTTTATAAATGCTGAATTTACTCAACCACATTTATGCATGTATTAAACCTGCATTCTCTTCAATGTATTCCCCTTGTCTTTCCAAAAAAAGGGCAAGACACTGTGAGAGAATTGAAAATTTGTTGGATACAGTTTCTGATCTAAAAAGAATTTGTAAGAAATGTCTAGAGCAGCTTTCAGATAACACCAAATAGTGCTACTATAATGAATTATGCAAATTGATATATATGTGGCAGGTCTGCATATTTTATTTTGCTTGTGTTAGCTATCTCAGAGGGACTAGGTACTACTGGCAAAACAATGAATTTCTCCAGCCTGACTATTTAAAGTCCAGATCAGCTGTTTCCTCAGGCTGCTGTTGTATTTTGAGTCTAAATACCTGCTGTGAAGGGAGGAGCTGGGCAAACCTGCTTGGTGCCAACCAGTCACAGCTCAGGGAATGCTGTGAAGGGGGACCTGTGAGGAATAAATGCTACAACACTGAGGCTTGTCTTTGACAGAAGTCAAATAGAGGAAAAGATGGCCTAGAGATAGGGGAAAGATGAGACAGAAATAGGGAAGAGCTGTAATAGAGAAGAAGAATCATCCAGAGGGAAGAACTGAATAGGGTTTTGAGAACTGCAAATGATTGAATAAGTCAGGGTTCAACATGTGATCTAAATGTGTCTTAATAAACTCCTGCTTGCTTTTTCTTTTTTTCAAATAACTGTGGCCACTTGTTCCTGTTAAATTTTGATAGTCTGCTTCTGTGTGCCACAGTGAACTCACAGAACAACACATCCACTGTTTCACATAGGGATCATTTTGAGGCCCAAGTACCAGTCTAGTGAGGGATTAAGAGGAGAAGAGGGCAAGGTGAGTGACAGGAGCCCAAGGGTTGAAACTGCATGGGCAGTTTGGAGAGGTGATCCATCACAGCTGCATTTCTGTTAAAAGCATTTAAAACAGGGATGCTCAAGAACAGAATTCTGTGATGTATACAAAACATTTTGCTGCACCAGATACGATATAATTCATGCATGGAATTCAAATATAATCCATACATGGACAAAGGTAAGAAGCCTTGTCACATTCTTTAAGTTCTATAAATTCAAGCCAAGGAATAAAAATAACTCATGGATTTGCGAGTCTCTAGAAAATAATGCATTTAGGACAATTTTAAAGACTAATTAAATTTTTTTTCTAAGAAAACCACCAGTGTTGTCAAAGGCAGACTGTTGTGGACAGCATCCTCTTTTTTTAAGCACTCAGTTTTCATTTTATAATTATGTGTCATAACCATATAATTAACTGAAACAGCACAATACAACATCAGTGTCGAGTCAAAAAAACATACAAAGGCCTGTGAGGAGAGGAAAAGCAAGGTCAAAGTAGAAAGAGTCAGTTCTGCTTGACCCACACTAGTAGTGCTAATGTGGAAAACTAATGGGTGGCGAATCCTTCTACCCAGGTATAAATGACTGTATAGATTTTCAAATTGCCCTACTAATTTTCTAGCTTTTCTGTCTATGATTTGTTACCAGCTCACGGAGGGCAAGCAAGGACAGACTCTCTATCCATTAATGGAATATTGTTCCTTGCCTTTGAAACCAAAACTATGGGGGTTTTTTTAAATACAAACTTCTTTTGTCCCAATTGTTCTTGGAAGTTCTTTACCCTTCCCTCCCTTCTTAAAGGCCACTTCTCCAATTAGTCCATTTCTGTATTATTTATTAGTTATGGTGGTTAAGTATCCATATGTTATGGACTGTGAAGACATGACAGTCATTTCTGGAGAACTAAAGTACCAATCAGCTGCATAAAGAGAAGCTTTGAGTTAAGTGTTACCATTGTATAGGCTTGCATGACCAAACAACAGAAGTACACAGCAGGCTTTAGGGGCTTCAACTCCATCAATATTCAAAAGGTGTTAATATGTCCCCTTGGTGGAAGACACATGCTGCGAAGCGCCAAGCACCCAGCCCTGTTCCTGCATGTGGTAATGGTGGGGTGTCAGCACAACTTCTGCCTCTGACTTGCATTATACCATTAATCCCGACTCATGCTAGGATTCCTTGGAAACTGTGCACTTAGCTGAATAATTTATTGTATGTCTCTCAATTATTTATGCCTCCTTATTACAACCAAAATGAAATATAAAAGGTGGAAGGAGCTCTGTAACTTATGAATATCCAAGAGACAATCAGTGGACTGCTGCGTAGTTAAATCTCTGCATTTGCAGCCTGTTTGTTTCTATGAAGGTATTCCAAAGAAAACATTCTGCTGAAACTGAATCGATTAATACAATAACAAATAACTCCCTGCTGGTTTCACTGCATTTGTTCATCTAATCATGCTGGGTTGCCTTTTCTTCGGCATCACTGAGGTCTGAAAATAAAATTATATATAATGTAGAAAGAGAAAGCGACAAAGCAGGAGAGGAACTGGGAGAATGAAAGCCCCTTTCAGGTCATAGTGTATGTGTGGCATTCCTGGTAGGTGGTGAGCAAGTGAACCCATTAGATACAGATTTCTACCTAGGTTCAAAATGTGTTGTTCTTCTTGACAGTTTCCTATCTTTCTTGGAGTCAAAGGGTTTTGGGGTGAGGCATGGGGCTGTGTAAGGTTGTTTTGTCCTAACTGACATTGATAGGAAATGGATTGAATCTGCCCAAGGATAACTATGATAAACTTGACTCTTGTACAGTTCATATATTTCATATTTGAGGTGGTACAATCTGCTAACACTGGCTCCTATCCATTTGGCATCCCTTTGCTGGTGGGAGGTATCTGTCAGTGGAATAGAGAAAGTTGAATTTTGGTGATTCCCTCTTCCCAGGTAGCTCTGTATGCCACTTTCCTTTTTCTTCCAAAGAGTCCCTCAATCATCATTTAGGGAGCTGTAAGTGGAAGGGGCAATTGCCAGAATTTGCCCACCTTCCCATTTCAGTAATGAATGCCATCTGTCAGTGGGCAGAGCTAAATATTGATACTTAGGACATTAGAACATGGTGAAGCATGTTGAATAGAGCAGTATCCATGTGTCTCCAGTGTTAATTTATCAGATACCATATTTCTCTCTGTGGATAGAAGAGTATTTTTTGCAGATACACATTCCCAAGTGTCAGTATGATGAAGCAGCCCCACCACTTTTATTATTAATATGCAAAATACAAATTCTCAGCTAATATGATGAACATAAATAATGTATGGATTAAAGAAAAGCTGTTGTACTTACTCGTATCCAGGTTTAATACATATTTATTGCACACCCTATTAAATTGAAGCCATTTTCTACGTTTTGTCTGGTTTCTATCTTTTCTCAGTCATTCTTTTAGTGTGGGAAAAGCAGACTCTCACCACTTTTTCACAAGCAAAATTTTAGACACGGCTAGTTGTTTCCAAAGAAAGTCTTGATTGAATTAATTGATTCTGCCTTTCTTGTAGAACACCTCTATACATCTCTATAGTGTAGGCCTTTGGGGCTCACTTCAAAGCAAGCATGGACAGGATTAAAGGTTGTTACAGGATACCAATCTGTCCCAACTATTTTAATTGCAGAAGGGGTCCACTACATATACAGAAATTCTTTTTGGCTACGTTTTTAGTATTTTTCATTATTGCTTCTATAAATTTCACATAATAAGGCATTAAAACCACCGGTAAAGTTTCTTACAATTTCATTGTAAAGAGGAATGTAAACCCACAGCAAAAATTGAGAGCTTTTTGGACATACTGGTTGTTAAAGGATTTACTTTTCCACTATCTGCCTATAATGATTGTCTTTTGAATCTAATAGTAATATTAGAATTTGTGACAGTCTTTTAATTTTGTTTACTTTCAATTTGGACATGTGCTCAATAACTTATCATTGCAGATCACATTTCTTGTAGGGAGTGGAATACAGACAGCATGTAGTGACTCAGTTGTACAGAAAAATGTTCTGCAAGTGTTCAGAGGTACTTAGAACTACGGATGGGCCAACCGAATCCTTGAAAAGGATTCGAGATGTGTGAATCTGAATCCCTGCGCCAAAATAGGCAAACTGAATCTTTTGAATCCACCAACCAAATAGTTTGTTGGACGCCAGGATGCCTGAAAATACAAGAGGAAATGACAAGTAGGTGAGTTTTTCCCTTGGAGTAATAATGGTCTTTGCTAACAATTTCAGAAATTACATCTGAGGTTGTGTTCTAATATATTTAAATTGAACATTTAAGTTCAGCACTTGATTGGAAGGTACAGGATTGAGATTTCAAGCACAGCTGAAACATTCCTTTGCATAGCTCTCTTACAAAGCTCGTTCAGACACAATTCTGGGGTTTCTAGTTTTACAAGGTGTCACAGCCTTCTCTGCTAATGTGTACTGGTGCATCATCAAACTACAAACCCCAGGATGCCATAAGGAGCTATGCAAGGAAAATCCAGTTTTGACCTGGATTATGCCTGTATTGTAGTATGTGGCCCTGTTTACACAGGCAGGAAAATGTGGGATTAATCCACATTTTGCTGCCTGTGTAGAAAAGGCTTTCATGTCATTTTCAATCTAGGGTGATCCTGAGGCAAAACTATGACAATTGCCCTGACCACATTTCTTCAGAAGGAGATTTGCCTTTGCCTAGGCTTTTCCTAAGGATGAGTGTGTCTTGCCCAAGATTATCCTTCTTTCCCTTGCTTTTTAAACTCTCTTTTAAAAAAGGATTCAAAAGATTCAAGATTTGTGAGATTCATGGATTCCCAGAACCTTCCAGGGATTCAGAAAATTCTGGATTCATCCCCTCCCTACTTAGAACATTTCTGATTGAGAAGTCTCCACCTTTGATTCATTGTCTGAGGTTTGTAGCCTACTTGTCATGGATCAGTTTTCTCCAGCTGAAATTAACACCTAATTTTTCTAACATAGGAGTGGGAATCATGTAGCCCTCCAGATGTGCTTCCATTACAGCTCCCAGCAGCTTCACCTAGTATAGCCAATGATAAGGAATGCTGGAAGTTTTCATACAACAGCCTCTAGAGGCCTGCATTATTCCTACCCCTTCCTCAACATTGCTCATTATTACCCTTTATTAAACAAAGTATTTGAAGGAAAATGGAATAGGCTATATGTTGGTGAGAGTGGGAAAGAGTTTTTAAAAAGGGAGAGATTCAGATTAGTGTGGAAACTTAATTGAACAAGTTATATGATCCCATAGTCTAGGGCTGCCTTTCCAAATTGGGCAATTTCTGAACAGGTGGAAGTCCTGCTGACAATTGTTTAATGTGCTTTGCAGTCCACATCAGTCCAGGAATTCCAGTTTGGGAGAAGGGACGCTTTTGAAGGTGCCTTTAATGAACTGTTCCCCAGAGTCAGTGGTGACAGCTCCATGGCATGCTCTGTAAATCCCTGGTCTGTCCGAAAACTAAGTTTAAATAATGGATTAACTAACAATAACTCGAGCGTTTGAACAAATTCATTTATTAGTATTGGTATAATAAATTGATTTCTCAATTTCTAATGTTTAATGCTATAGAATTTCTGCATGATTACAGAGCCTGAGTTTTGCAGGGTTCCCAATATCAGGAACAGTGTCTTTGTTGCAAGTGTTGTAAGCACTTAGGCTCTGTTCAGAAGTTATGGTTGCATGTGGGAGCCAAAACTATTTAATGATTGGGGGGGGGCACATTAATCAGAATAAATGCACTATCTGTGGCCATTCCGCACTACAGTGTTAAAGTGCTGCTATTCCACTATCAACCTCCTATTGAATTCTGGGTTTTGTAGTTTAGGGAAGGGCACTTCAAATTCTCAGCCAAAGAGATCTTTGGTCTCAGTAAACTACAAACCCCAGAATTCCACAGGGCATTGAAAGTGGAATAGCAGCTCTTTAACACTATAGTGCGGAAATGGCGTAAGTAGGGTTGAAATGCTGAAATGTTTCCAGCTGTTTCTTGATGTTAAATACATGCTTGGGAGATTAGAAATGTATTTTACAGGCTTTTTCATTTCCTTTGCCCTTCCCTTCCATGATTCTAGTAGCTGTAATTTAAACCTAGATATGTATAAGGGTAACTCTGGTTCGAGCTAACAGTTTTGCTGGAAATTATAGTTTCAGATCTTGTTTAAAGGCCATTCATATTAGTTCTATCCATCATTGGTTTCAGGATGCTTGTGAGCTTATAGCCTTCAAGTTTTTACTGATCACTGTGAAACTATGTTTACACCTGTAGTCTTCCCAAAAAGACATTGTAAATACATTCATAGCACTGAAACCCAAAGAGAAACATCTGTTTTCCATTGAAATTAGTAGTGACTGGCGTTATCTGACTTTTAACAAAACTGTTAGAACTAGATAGAACTAGTTCTTAGATTACATAGTTCTGAACAGTAGATGGCAGTAATGCAACATCATGTGTGACCTGCAATAACTGGTATATATACTCTTTGTTCTGCAGTATTCCTAATTTTCTGAGGCTTCAAGAATTCCTTTAGTTTAATTAAACTATAAATATTTAAGTTTCACTTTAGAGAAGAAAAAGAGCTTTAAAAAGGTAATCAAAGTATTTATAATTTTTCTTGGCAAAAAGTACAAATGAGCTTAAGGGATTCACTTGAGCAGAAATAGCTTTTATCTTTATTGCTCATTTTTGTTCATATATTTCAGTGTCAATTTCTTCCTGTCCCTCTGCATTAAGCACTCTTGTAAGCTCAGTTCCCCTGTTCTCAAAATAAATTTTCCAGCTTCTAGAAAAGCTTACTAGAGAAGGAGAAGTTCTAAAGTAAAATCACACTTTTTACATAGATTTGTAATAAGTAGTGGCTGATAGAGAGCATTGAAAATATTGCTGAAACATTCCTGCTCAGATCAGAACATTTTCCTTTTCCCCTGAAAGGTGCTCTAGCTTAAATTTGGGCATATCTCCATGGAAAGAAAGTCTAGTGTGGTAAAGTCTTCACCATGGACGTGTTCTTTCTATGTCTGCCTTATTTGAAGGACATGCTTAAGAAACATTTACAATTCATAGCTGAAACCAAGGTAGAACATACAGGAAAAAGCAGCTACAATATGTAGGACTCTCATTTTTAGGACTTTTTGACAGCACTTTTGAATCATTGAGGGTAGTTATAGGAAGCCACTGTAAGCAAATAATTGAATCTAGGATAAATGTGCTACTAGTGGGACATTGTATCCTTACATTTTGCATGGATCACTACCTTTTGCTCTAATACTTAATCCTTAATGGTATATTTTACACTAGTATTTATGGTTAGACTGGTGTTAGGTTTTCCCTTCAAACTCAATATGTTTGTATAGATAGAGTGACAAACAAATTATAATGATGCATTGTATTCCATAATTCTGACTAGTGACTTTGTAGGAACTAGAATTGATCTAACTCTTAGTTAGATAGAATTCATGGTGAAAAGCAATGATACATTTTTTTTTGGTACACAACTGTGGTTGTTTTAAACAGGGGATGGGGGAGGTAACTTTGAAAAGTCCAGAGGACAGTTTTGGCCCTCTTGTCCTAGAGAACAATTGTACTTCCTAGAAGCTTCCCAATATTCCTTGTTTTATTGCAAAAAATGCAGTTGATTTGTATCAGATATTGATGGTATGGAGTAGCTTTGGGGCACACAAAACCAGTGGGGGCCATATGCAGCCCATAAACTGCTTATACTGTGTCAAATCCCATTGCCCTCTTGACAAATGTCTAATAACAGATGCAGCAGCTTCTCCACAAAGAATGTCAATCAGTAAACAACCAATTTATGGATGTAAAATGGCTTTTTGCATATAATGGTGTTGTACATCTAATAGGGTTTTGTGAAGGAGGGTAAACAACTTGCTATCAGTGCTTAAATGACAGATTTATGACTAGACCATTCATTTTCTTCCTAATAAAAATAAATTATCAACCACCTTCCAACTGTAAACAAGTAAAGAATATGATGATTCTTCATGTGACAGAATCCTGCAGTTGTCCTGAAAGTAGCAGAGATTTTTAATGTCAGATCTAATGAATAAAAATATATTAATCTAACACTATTTATTTCAGAAACTTTTCTTCTTGTTTTATCAGCTTTGTGGACCTTTTCTGAAGTATATAATGCATCTCGCATGAATAATTTTGTTCCAGTGACGTGTCCAGTAAGATTTAGTGATACTAATTTCCTGTTCAATTTTTTATTTTTGGAAAATCTGTTGATTGCAATAGCTCAAGAGTACAGGCTACATTTCTGGAGACATAAGTATTACTTAAGTATTCTTGGAATAAATTGTAGATAAATTGTATATTAAAATGGAACAAATCATATAGAATTATTACATCATTTAAAAAATGGAAGTAGTACAATTCTACAAGGCAGGAGGATGTTGAATGAAGACTGGAACTTGGGATACCCATGTTCAGAAATCATTGATCTCTGATTACTACAGTTTGAGGACTGGGGTGCCAACATTTGTTATCATGCACTCTTTGATGGATTCATTGTGTAGTCCTATATATGTTCATTTACTAAGTTTATATATAGTTCCTGGTATTTGTGTATATAGGCCTACAGACTTGAACTTGCCACTGCTGGAGTGCTGAATATGACCACGTCTGGAAAAGATAGCTATTATGATATCCTCTAAACAATGAAAGTTATTATGTCTTAGTAAATGTTACTCATTTTTAATTTTTGAATTATATGAATATCCCATTTTTGTGAGATATTAATGTAATTCTGGGATATTAATGTGGTGGGATTAAAGGTGCAAACGCCCAGAAACCTTTGGCCAACGTGTTCACTGTTTTATGTTGTTGACTGTGGGACTTGGAGACCTCTAGTATAAAAGGGTTGCTTTTCCAAGTTCTGCTAATAGAGGATTCCCAAGCACTTTCCTGTCCAGGCATTATTTAGAAACGTACCTACCTAGCTTCAGCTTCTAGCCTCTTATACATCCAAACTACACTGCAGAGTCAGATCCCTTTGATCTGGGTTCCTATCACCATATCTCTCTGTAGAGTTACTGACAACTGTTGGATACATCACTGTTTCTTAGAGGAATAGTCAAAATAATTGAACATGTCTTCAAATACATATAGCTAGAGCCATTTGGAAGAAAATTTGCAAACAGAAATAGGTATAGCTCTTATTTATGCTGTATCTTCTCCACTGCAGTGTCTTGTAAGAGTACTCTCACAAACAAATGTTCTAACAGAGGGTAGTTTAGAGAATTATCCAATTGTGTGGGCCTGCCATTCCATTTATCACTGACTTCTACAAGACAGCGTCAATGTAAGTAGCTATCCCATCTCCTGCTTCTGCAGAGTTGTTGTTTGTTTTTCTTTAGCAACTGCGATGCTAACTTGATTATTGCTCATCCATATTATAGCATCCAATTTACATTGTCTACCTGATGAATGGTTCCTGCCTGTAAAAACTTGTGACTGCCACCAAAAACTCTTACATTGTTCCATTTAATATATAGTGTATAATCCTCATTTGTCCTTATGACAGTTCTCTTTGTCATACAAATATAAACTTATCCATAAAAGTCACAAAACTATGTTAGAGTTTCAGGCAGATCCTATGATCTTGTCGTGTTGGTTGCTGTTGTACTCCTACTTTTAGCATAGTCTTATGCTGTTCCATCTGCAAAGCAATGCAGAAATAGCACTAGCAAAAGAGAATTCAGTTAGCAACACTGGCACCCAGTCCCAAAATGTTAACAAGTACCTTCATTGTCACCCATGATCACAATGCTGACAATGCTGCCACATTATTCATCCATAAAATGCAGCAGCCCAAGTGTGGCATGTAAATATGCCATTAAAAGTTCATGGATGTCATATTCCCAAAGTAAAAATGCATAAACATACAACTACATCCATAAGAGCCCAAAGACTCTTCATGGTCCTATAGGCAGGAAGACTTGAATAGGGGACAGCTTCTCCCATGCAGATAATGCTCTGAATCTCACTTGGTACCAAACTGTCTGACTAGTTAATGTTTAGAATACTGTATGCAGTACATACTATGTACTGGTATCTGTGCAAAAGTAATGCAGTTTTGGGAAGGGAGCCACATAATCAAGTTGGGTGTACATTTACAACAACAGGAACCAACACTGTACTGTGGTTAATAAATCAGATTAAAAGAGTAGTGCAATTGTTTCATTGTCATTCTGGAAGTTGTAAATGTGACTTCCACAAAACAGATCCAACTTTGGACTGTGACAGAAAAGGAAAACATTGAAATAGTGAAGAATAATGAGGAGAAGCAGCAATAGATAGCAGCTGTGGCTAGGTACACTGTGAAAGTATGAGATAAAAGATGATATTATCTGAATGTTTTGCCATTCTTCATGTTTCAACTGAGTTCTTCACCCTCCAAATAATTTCTTTGATGTCTCTAGTTCAGAGTTCAACAGTCTCAGGAGATTATGTTAACCCGAAAACGGTGTCTAATATAAGCTGTTTAACTGCATACGCTATCTGAAGTTTTGCAGCCCCTTCTCTTTGCCCTGATCCTGCAACCAGCCACAACTTCTGGCTTACCCCTCATTTGGTGGTGAACTTACTTTTGGTTTTAGTCTGAACTTTAAAAGAGCTAACCGTGGTATTGAACCTATTTTTGGGACAAAGTTCAAGCACCTTGGATAACGATTAGACTGAAACCTGGAATGGATTCACTATCGCACTAATATGGAAGGCACAAATCACTAATGCCAGCAGGGAAGAATGTATCAGAGGTATTTGGCCAGCATTCCCAATAAACTCTGTTGGTAGTGCTGGCCAAACACTTCTGACTCATACTTGCTGAACATCAAACATCCCACAACTTGTGTTGAAGAAAGTGGACTATTTGATGTTTAACAACAAATAGAGACTGTCTCCATATTGTTTTCCTAACTCTAAGGTGGAGTTCACATTGATTTGTGAACAGTCCTGAATACTAGTAGCATAACTGCCTGTATCTGTTTGGTAGGATGCACTGGTTGGACGAGGGAAGCTTTTTAGGTGAAAACAATTTCCTCATATTCAGTGGAGAAGGGGGGTTACTCTGTGGCCATGTGTGTTTGAAATGTATTGAATATTTAAATAGTGAAGTAGTGGTATGTTACCAGTCATATTTTCAGGCATGGTCTTTCCCTACTTGGTGATAGAAGGTTCCCTTCCCTGTTTGCAAATGTGTCTTCTTCATGCAGCCTCATTTGCAGTACTGACTTGGGCATTCTTGGTGTCTGTCTGTGTCTCTCTCTCTCTTTCTGTTGATGTCAGTAGAGTTCTTAAGGGGAAAACATGTACGGTTCTGATATTACAAATGTATCCACCTGCCATTACTTTACTTTGTACTCCTAGGCTGTTGAATGCCTGCTTTGTTTTGCTTCCTTTCATAAAATTTGTTGGGTGGCCTTTCCCACATCAGTCTGCCCAACTGCAGAGGACATTGTGTGAGGTTACCTTGTACGTTCTCCTGTCCTGGAAGATAAAGTGGCTGGTGATCGGCATTAAAGCCTTTTTTATCAGAAAAATCTTGTCTTTGGAATTCTTTTCTCAGGAGACTAACCTTATGTCTACCTGGATACTATTTTGGTGCCAGGGAAAGATCTCATCAGCTTTTGTAAACTTTTAAACTGCATTTTTTAAAATCTCTTGTGTTTTCTACATCGTGTTTCAGCTGCTCTTTTCTGCTGCTGTTCACTGTCACTACGTGGGATTTCTATTTATTTTATTTATTGTGAGATACCCTGCAAACCCTTGGGTACTGAAGATAAGAGTCGTACCTTTGGGCACTGGAGGTGAAGATAATGGCCATACTTTTAACGATGAATTAAAGTTTCTTCAAGACCAGATTTCCATTTGTACTGCTGGAGACTTAGTTTTTCTAGAGACAGGAGCTCCACAGTGTATCCCTGTGTGATACGTCTGAGCTGTGTTCCTTGGCCCTATGCTACTTATTGGATTACTGTGCTCTCTCATGGGTAGAGATGATGATGCAGAGCTATTCATTGGCATCAGTGGAAGTAGAACAATACCTCTTGTGGGAAGAGTAGCATTGTACCTAGTAGGAGTATGACCTGAGTGAGTATAGGATCCTGATCATTGCCTGCTACACCTCTAAATATTTACTAGATCCCTTTTATTCCTTGTACAGCCAATGCCCCACCAATGTAAGGATTTCATAGGTAGTAGTTTATTGTCTGTCATTGTGAATTTATTACTTCTTATCATGGTTGTGTTCTACTGTCCATGGGAGTTAATACTGATCTTATCCTTCCCAGCAAACATAACTCAGGGATTGGATCTCTGTATAATATAATAAAACTGCAGCTTGTAATCACCAGGGCTGGTTAAGGCAAACAAAATATTTGATTTCAACCAACCCCTCTCATTTTAATCCCCATAAATCTGTTTTCTTTTGAATGAAAAAGTAGTCCTTCTCATAATAAGCAGAATTCATCATTTATGTCACTGCTTTCCCCCTTTCTCCATTAATGCATCAGTCTTTTAAATTTACAACATATGCCCTCCGACACCCTCTGATGATTAAACTCCTTACCCAAGCAAGGCCAACTGCAATCCATTTTCAAATGGACTTTCTGTTCCTACATATTGATTGGCAATCATGTAGCAAATTTACATTCGACTTGGCAGTTAATTTATTATTTCCGCAACATTCTACCTTTTGAATATCAGAACACTGCCAAGTAATGTTGTCACTATTCCTAGTTCCTGCAATATTACCATAAATCCTTGTCCACTAGCACAGTTTTAGAAATGCTTAAAATCACATCAGTACTCATGTAGTCTCACAGAAGAGTTTCTGTAGCAACACTTATCATCTCCCCGCAGTGTCAAATAAAAAAATGCATGGCTGAATTAGAGAAAAAGTCTACATCTAGGTTGGGAACTGGGTAGCCATAGCCAGCATAGTCAATGGTAGTAGAATTGAACATGAGAAAAAAACAAAACCTTGAAGCGCTGCACAGTTTGCAAATCTGATTTGTTCCCTGGACCCTTTTCCTGCAAGGGTCAGCCAGATACCTCTGGGAAGCCTGTAGCCTAGCCTGGACGCAAAAATTGCTTTTGTTGTTGTGGGCAGAGGTAGTCTATGTATAAACTAGGGGGTCCATATAGCCATCGTAACCAGTAGCCATTGACATCCTTTGTGAATTTCTGAAATCCTCCTTTAATGTCACTTTCAGTTAGTAACTTATCACACTTCAGCACAGAAAATTCTGTAAATTAATTATTCATTGTGTGAAGAAGTACTTCTCTTTTCTGTCCCTTCTCCCATTCTAAGCAGTTTCATTTGATAATCCACATTCTAATACCATGAAAGAGAGGAAATTTTCTTTGTGCACACTTTTCCCACCTTGTGTCCCACCTTCCCACCTTGTGTCATGTCCTCACCATTTTTCCCCCTGAAAGGGGCCCAACTATCAAGCTTGTTTTCCTTTCCTTTCCTCATTTTGACTGATTAAGAATGCTTCCCCTCAGTTTATTTATCACTGTATCAGTTCCACATTAATTACGCCTTTCTATGGGGATCTGCTGAGGCAAAAAGTTATTCCAAAAACTTTTTATCAGGAAACATTAAACATTCCCCTTGACAAAAATTTCCCAAATGCATTGGAAAACACGTTTATTGTGCAACTTTATATTTGCCCCCTTTTTGGTAAGCTGCATGTTAGCTTGCCGAT
Organism: Ctenosaura bakeri; assembly: GCA_948474755.1. Classification (NCBI taxonomy): domain Eukaryota; kingdom Metazoa; phylum Chordata; class Lepidosauria; order Squamata; family Iguanidae; genus Ctenosaura; species Ctenosaura bakeri. The sequence continues at coordinate 25,547 of CAOLHI010006038.1, read as the reverse complement.
GTAACTCAAAGAGGTTAATCATATACTTGCTGCATCATCATGAGAACTAAACTACACACTGCATTAGACAGATTGCATGTAATTTCGGAGCACTGTCTTTTTTTTTCTCTTACAGTTAGGTAAGTACATGCTGGAGTGCATGCTGGAGAAGAATTCTATGGGCACCACAGATGCCAAAAAGACAAGTAAATCAGTTGTAGAGCAAATCAAGCCCTAGAAGCCAAAATGACTAAACTGAGGTTATCATACTTTGCCGCCCTACCCACGAAATAACGAGATCGCAGACAGAGCTTGGGTTGAACTAGGGCAATTTATTAATATGCCTACTTAACAAGGGTTGAACTTAAACTTGAACATAAACGTGAGTTTCTGGCCTGAGCAGAATAATGGGGGGGGGTTTACAGCACCTTCGGACTAGGGCCAAGAGGCCACTTCCGACCATCTCCCCTAGCCCGTTGAGCGAGATACCGGGCCCCAAAGCCAACCGCTGAAGATGCAAGATGACTTTGGCCAGCCCTTGTCTGGAAGGGAACCCCAAGTCCACCCCCCGCTGCGCAGCAAGTGGGGTGATCCCAGGGCCCTCCCCAAGGATAGGATTTATCCTCCACCCCGAAAGGGGGTGCCATAGGTACACGCCGAACCTCAAACCCCCCCCTTTGCCTGCCATGGACAAGGACAAGCGTCTGCTTAGTCCTTATCCCCCCATCCCCTCAGGATCAAGTCCAGCCCCTTCTGCAAATCGTGTAAGAAAATCTGATTACCCTCTGGTGATAAGTGTACTCCATCACGCCAATACAGCTCCGGTTTACTGAAAACAATATCAGCGTGTGGGATGTAGTAACCCAAGCCCTGTCTCAGGGCGCGACGAATCTCCCTGTTCGCCAGCTGGCATGCGCGTTCTATGCGCCGGGGATCAGCACCCCCGCCCCATTCCCTCCTTTGCACCAAAGCGGACCAAACAATCGACGTGTGAGGCCATGCGCTTTGTATGAGCCGCATGTCATGGATGGCCTGTATCACCAAGGCCTTTCCTTTTAACAGTCCAAGGTCATTACCGCCCAGGTGAATGACCAGCACATCGGGAGGAGGTTCACCGTGCTCCCCAAACAACAAAGGTAGCAGGCCAGACCACCGCAAACCTCTCTTTCCAAGCCAGCGTATGGATGCTTGATCACCCAGCCCCAGGTTCGTGCCCATGTGACCTGTGCGCGCCTGCCGCTCGGCCCAAAAGATGAAACTGTGACCGCATATCAGTACTCTCTTCCTCCGCTCTGCAGCAGGTCGATCTGGAAAGGAACCAAAGCGTTAAGGCAGATCAGTTGGTCTAACATAGCGCCGGAACGCTGAGGACTTCCACCTGCCAATCCTCCTGATGTCATCTGCTTTCATACCTATCCACGCAGCGGTAGAGGCTGCCCCTATACGAAATGAGTGCGTACCGAAATTGACTCCCTGAAGGCCCAGCCGAGATAAGGCTTTCTTGGTGATGGTCCAGAATTGGAACTTCGTGAGAGGAGATTTATCCACATGACAGAATAGGGGACCTTCGTGCGTACCCCTGTGGACTATATAAGCCCTGAGCGCCCTCACAGGGCACAGGGTTGCCTCGGCACATTCCTTCAAGGTCACCACCGTTCCCATCCTGGCCTGATCTGTCTTGGAACCCCTTATGACCAGGGAAAAGTGCTGCTCCCCCCAAGCCAAGTCCCGTAATTCCAAGGCCTTGCCCGAGCTATCCCTCCTGCTCTGTACAACTAACTCGCTTACCCTTAGCGCCCCAAAAAATGCAATGAGGGCCGTTGCGTGAAACAAAAGGGCCTGATATGGTGATGAACAGACACTTTTCCAGACCTCTCCCAGACCCTTCAGAATACCCGGAGAAAGCGGTTGCCTGCCATCCCGGACCTTTCCGTGCTGTCTGACGCATCCCTCAATAAACTTACGTATCCTGAAATCACCCGTGGGGTCCGCCAGGCCCCTTGTTTTAGACCAAAAGGCTAAGGCCGACATTTTGGACCTGATGTAATGAGGGGAAAGACCAGCTTGCGAGAGAGCTACACAAAACTGTAATATGTGGTCCACAGGGAGTGGCCAGGCATCCTGTAGTCCCTTAGACTTACGGAAGCTGCAAAATTCCTTGGCCGCTCTACTGTAACTCCTCATGGTACTAGGTGCAATAGACATACCAATCATCCTGGTCACCTCACCCCGCCAAGATTCCACAGGCTCTCGGGCATCGGTTCTGGGAGGGGTGAAGCGACTGGAGCCAGCTCCCGGAAGCGATCCATCTGCATACGGGAAAGAGAGTCCGCCAGGGAATTGTCAACGCCTGCTACGTGAACAGCCTTGAAAAGAATGTTGGAGCGCAAGCATTGAAGTGTGAATGCCCTAACCAATCTCATGACCCGGTGTGACTTTGAAGATAGCTTATTTATCACGCTGACCGTGGCCTGATTATCGCACCAGAAATGGACAGCGCTGTTAGCCAGCTCACGCGGCCAAATATGAACCGCGACCAGTATAGGGAAAAATTCCAGGAATGTAAGATCCGAAGTAAGGCCTGCTACGACCCAACTCTGGGGCCACCTCTGAGCACACCACCTACCTCCAAAGAAGACACCAAAGCCGATGGAACCAGCTGCATCAGATGATATTTGCAGGGCATCTCTCACCAGAATTTCATTCCGCCAAAAGGAAACCCCATTGAAATCTGCCAAAAATTCCTGCCAAACTTTCAAGTCCAGCCTCATTTCCCTGGTGATTCTAATTCGGTGGTGAGGCTTGGTGACGCCCTTGGTGGCGTCACAGAGCCGCCTAAGGAAGGCCCTGCCAGGCGCTATGACCCTGCAAGCAAAATTGAGATGCCCTAGGATCTCCTGGAGTTCCCTGAGTGTTGCCTTGCGCCTGCCCAGGAAGGAAGCAACCCTTGACCGCAGGTCCTGAACCTTAACAAGTGGTAGCCTACTGGTCTTGTTGAGCGTGTCCAGCTCAATACCCAGAAACGTGAGCCTGTGTGTGGGGCCCTCTGTTTTCTCATGTGCCAAAGGCACTCCCAGCTCATCCATCAAAGAAGTGAATTCAGACAAAAGGAAGGTACACTGCCCTGAACCTCCACGGCCTACGAACAGGAAGTCATCTAGGTAATGCACTACACCCCTCATGCCTGATTTCTTTCTGGTGGCCCATTCCAAAAAGGTGCTAAAGGACTCGAAGGCAGAGCACGACACTGAGCATCCCATCGGGAGAGATCGGTCAAGATAGAACCTCCCTTCAAAAGCGAAACCCAAAAGCTCAAAGTCGTCTGGATGAACAGGTAAAAGGCGGAAAGCCGACTTGATGTCTGCTTTGGCTAACTCAGCTCCCACTCCGTGTCTGCGAACAGTTCGAACTGCTGCGTCAAAGGTGGTATACCTCACGGAACACAGCTCCGCCGGAATAGCATCATTAACAGATTGCCCTTTCGGGTATGATAAATGGTGTATCAAACTAAACTCGCCCGGTGCTTTTTTTGGAACTACACCTAGGGGGGAAATTCTAACAGTAGGAGTGGGGGGCTGATCAAATGGGCCTAGCACCCTACCTTCCGCCACCTCCTTATCTATTTTTTGCCTAACTATGTGTTCGTTTCCTATAACCGATTTAAGATTATTGGCCATGTAAAACCTGCGGGGTTCCCTACTTGGGATTCTAAAACCTGCTGAAAATCCTTCGTATAGATACTGAGCTGCCGCCCGGTTCGGATATACACAGAGCCAGGCCCGTAGTGGTTCCAGCTTAATTGGACTGGGCCCCTTTTTGAAATGGCTGCTGGTTCCCCTGGCCTCGCTTTGCAGCCCCCTCCCTGGGGCCAGACCCTCCGCCTTTTCGCTTGTTGCAGTTGCGGGCCGAGTGCGGGCCCCAGCATATCCCACACAGGTGTTTGTACCTGCAGGGGCGCCGTGCACAAAACCCTTGGGTCCCAAACTCCCAACAGATCTGAACGGGTTGCTGTTCTTGTGGACCCTGGGTGCGGAAAGGACCCCCCATCTTGCCTGTCTGCACAAGATGCCCAGAGTGGGCCCGTTCCCCAAAAACTGGGCGACCAGGTCCCATTGACTGCATCCACATTTCAGTGTCGATGCGGTCCCAGCACAAACTTGCATCAGTCACTGCCAACATCCGAAACCGCTCGTCATAGTGTAGCCATCCCATCCCCGAATACTCTAACTGAGCCCTCCATATGGTATTCAAGTATGCCACCAGGTCGTGTGCCCGTGAAGGGTTGGCCTTGAGGACCACGTCCATGTAAATTAAGTATCCTGAGAGCCAATTAGTCCAGTTCCTCTCTACCTTTCTCTTCTTCAGCTTCTCCCTCTCTCCCACATCCATGTCGTCCTTCTCTTTTTTATCTACATCCCTGTACAGAAGGGAAAACACGTCTACATATTCCCCTTTTTGTATCTTCTCAACCGTGGCTGCATTGAGGTGGCTACCAAGACTTCTAGGCTTCCCCCCAGCCCGCTGCTCTGCTCCCTCTTCCTTGGCGGACTCCTGCTGCCCCCCCCCCCCACCCAGGGAGGCTCCTTGACACTCTTTGCAGTTCCTTGCTGCCACCTGAACCTGCTGTGTGGAGGTTGCTGTCCCCCCGGGGGGCAGGGTGGATATGAAGCCAGAGGCTCCGGCGCTGGTGGGCCCCAGACCATGTTTCCTGGCGGTGGTCGAACTTCCCAGGGGCCCGCTACCCATGGAGTGCCGCTTTCAGGTGTGATGTACTCACCAGCCGTCTCCGCTGCCGCCTCTATTTCTTCCGGGGGCCCTGTCGTCGAACAGCCAGGTTGCGACGCGGATGAACTCTCTCCCTCGCCCCATCGCCGTTCAAGGGCATCTAGTCTAGCCACAAGCCGGTCAAAGTCACATGTTTTAACAGCAATAATTCCATCCCCCCCCCTTTCTACCTTGGCTGGACGCCCGACAGCCTCTCTCAATGGCATCTAACTTGTCAAAAAGGCTTGCCACCCTGCTGGACCCCTCTTCTAAGGATGCTGCCGACGAGCACGGGGCCACCGCAGTCTTGGCCGTCCTTGGCCTCTTGTTAGGAGTGGCCCCCTTGCTCGCGGCTGCCCTTTTAGCCGGTGCGGCCTTCTTGGGCGGCTGTTTGCCTTTAGAGGCAGCCCGTTTGGAGGGCATGGTGCAGCCAGATGCCTGGGCCCTTTATCTGTTAGGGTGGGAACCTGGGGCTGGCGTGTTTGTTGCCTCAACTTTTTTTTTTTAATTTATTTATTTATCTGTGTGAGGGAGGATGGATGCTGCGGGCCTCTGCCAGTGCCCGCCGCCCGCCCTCCCTGGTACCTGGGGGGGCGCCGTAGGAAGCGAGGGGGCGATACAATAACCCCAATCCAACCCAGGATACTCAGCTACGCCGCCCCACCGCCTCCCTAGGGGGCTGTGTCTCAGATGCCCACCCACCCTATGTTCCGCAGGGGGAGGGAGTGAACACGCTGTAGGCACAGATAGGATACAAGGAGGGGAGGGGCTGATGCCACACCCCAAAGGCCCGTAACAGCCGAGACAGGCTGCAGCCGAGACGAGGTTGCCACTAGGTGCCTTTAGAGGCTTGTCGCTCCCCTCCTCCCACGCTCCCCGTAGGGGCGCCCCACCCGGCAGGCGAAGAGGCCGGCCTGCTGGATCCTCCGCGGCCTACCCGCTACGGGCAGCAGCGGCGCTTCCGTGTAAGGCCCGGAAACCCAGGCTCCCGCGCGGCCTGCCCGCTCGCGTTGGCGGCGGCCCCGAAGAAGGCCCCAACGTGGCCGCAACAGGCTCCCCGAGTTCCCACGCGGGGAGGGAATGGCTCTCCTGGCACGAATGGCCGCCGAGGAGGCGGGGCGGACCCTAAATACCGTGCCCCAGCCCGGCCTCCTCCCGTCGGCCACCGCGACGCAATCTCGCATCGCGGGAGGGCGGCAAAGGCCGTCCCCCCGCCATCCGCAAAGCTCGGGCGGTGTGGGACGAATTGGCCATATAATGAGGCAGCATGGCTTATTGGAAAAGATGATAATGCTTCACAAAGTATAGGGAAATAGGAAAGGAAGTGTGCATTACAGGTAGATAGATTCAGTCAAGGAAGCCACAGTCCTGCGTTTGCAAAAATCTTAACTGTGCTGTTAGTAACTGAGGTTTGGAGATCTCTCATTAAAAGGGTCACCATAGGTTGAAGATGACACAACAGAAATTAACAAGAACAAGTACATGTGGCTTCATTCTAGATTGGGATCACACATGCATGTGTGCAAGGTTTAAAGCTTCCTCCTTCCCAGTCCTCCTCTCCTCATGTGGGAAATATATTGAGCAAAGTTTTTCCCTTTCAAGTGTGTGTGTTTATGCATCTGAGGGCATCTTCACCCCACCTGCAGGGCACACAAAAATCCAAAGTATAGATCTTTGGAAGAATGTATTGGGCTGTATTGTGCATGCTTTGCACTTTGCCTATAAAAGTCTTAGGCTTCATGCTCACATAACTTGTGAAAATGACTGTTGCATTAGTTATGGGTTGTATAATTCTGTCCTATAATGAAGAAAAACCATATTAATGTTACATTGTTTTACTGTTAACAATAAAAGGTGTTTAAATATCATGTGTGGGGGTGAATTTTGAAACAAAATCTAGCTGTGGGGAAGGTTTGAAGCTCCCCGAACCTGCACATGATGGCCTCACTCCAGATCAGAACAATACATGTTTCCTTGAATATAAAACACAAAGTGATCCTAAAATATAGACTATATGTTTAATATCAAATGAAGTTTAGCCCTAAACATTCAAAGCCTTCTGTTAATTTGCTCCATGTGGATGATTAGCAGCAACAGCTCTTGGAGTTTCTTTCTTCAAAAGAACTGTGTCATCCGTGCTTATTTAAATAAAGCTAGGAAATTAACTGAGACAGAAGTCCTGGGTGATTCCACGGATGGAAGACTCTCTAAGGGAGTACCTTGGCAGAGTTTCCTGCAAAGCAGTAGAAGCTGGCATACCCTGTCTTTCCCTGGGATGTTAGCATATGCTCCACACAGCCTTCTAAGCTTGAGGTGGGGACAGATGCAGCCCGCCACTTGTTTGGGCCATCTGCCATTTATCTTAAGGGAACATTCTGTTGCAGCATTCCATGTGTTTCTTTCTCCTCCTCCCCATAAGGCCATTACTTCAGGCTACAGAGATGAATCTGACAGTGATCTACAACTTTCTCTTCTTTTGTTATCATGAGTTCCTTTTCACTGCTTCAGGTAATTTCATATATCTAGCTTGGGCTATATTGGCAAGCTATTTTTTATTTAGTTATGCAATGAATAAAATCAATGAAATAACAGGAAAAATGGAAAGAGATGCAATATTCTCTTGAGAGCTTGGAGAATGTTTGAAATCGATCTCAGTGTTATCTGGGTGCAACTAAATCTGGACCTAACATATTCATTTTAAACACATCAATCAGTGATGTGTAATTGGTTTAGCTGAAGTATAAATGCTTGAGTTTTTATTCAAGCAGTGATTACATATGTAATTGCATGTTATAGGTAATGTTGGAAGCAACTGTATACTAACTAAGATGGCTAAGTATATTTCAGGTTTTATTAATATGGAAACAGGGGCATGGTAAAACCTTGAAAAATATTAAACCATCACTATTGTAGTAAATAAACAAGTGATCCTATCACCTCAGGATTCTTGATGACTATTATGCAAAGCCACATGTGTTTTAACATAGTTGTAAAACAGTAGAGTGAAAAGCATAAAGGTAGCTATAGAAACAGAAGCTCGTGTAGCACCGTATTTGCAGTGTACCTAGCAATTTCACTTCTAGTCAACAATCACAGTTTTAGGCACCAGTGATGCCCTCCACAATAGTTTTGTGTAGAGGCAATCATCAACACATGGCAACGGTCATGCCATTTCATAATGTTATCCAGTACACACCAAGCACAGTCAGGCTACCAGAAAGAAACCACGGTGAATGGAATCTTGGTATATCTCTTTGGTGCTTCTGGGAGGAGACCTGCATGGAGAACCCAAAGGTGCCAGAGGGAGAGGTTAGAGTCCCATTGCAAAAACAGCACTTATGAGCATAAAGAGTCCAAGACACTACATGCAACCATGTTGTCTACAGAAAGTGCATGAACAGCACAACAGTTCAGCTGGAAATGGCAGAATAGGAGATAGAAGGTTAAGTTCTGTCTCAGAATATGCGAATTTGTCCTTTACAAGGAATAAACTGCCTTGACAGGGATATCTGTGTGTGTGTTTCTGCCTACCTCCTGTTTGTCTCTTCATATGGCAATAGGTAAAAGTAGAAGAACTAGAATTCAGGACTTCTCTGAATGATTAGAGGCAGAACCCACATAAAATGGGTTTAGACGACTACTGACCAGATCCCCAGATATATAATCATGTGATTTGCATTCTTCAGAACAGCAAACAGCATAGCCGCAGGAACAGACAGAAGACAGACTCAGGATGCAGCCTTTATAGCAGGGCAGCAAAATATACAAACCCTTTCCCCCAAAATATTTGCATTTCTGTACCCATTCCGACTGCCTGTACTGCCTTTGTTCCTGGCCAAAAGGTCAGCAATTCACATTTTAAACAGGTTGCACCTGCTGCTGGCTGATTTTTGCCCCCAAATCACCCAGGCACACTAAAACCTGCATCTGTGGTGAGAATACCAGCCAAAATCGCAGGACACCTCCATTCTCCTTTGGGTCATTCTTGCCAAAATGGAAACTGAAATTAATCACTTGTGGTCACCATTTTAGTCAGGATAATGGCGACAAAGAAAGTCTATTTCAGCACCAGTGCTGGAAATCAAGCAAGCAAGCAGAAGCCTGATTGAATGTGGAAAAGTTAATACGAAAGCACTGTTCTTTTGCTAAACAGTTACCAAGCAATTGCTGTTCAAAACATAGAACGGAATGAGTAGGTTGTATTTGTCTAATGGAAACTGCCTTTTGATCTTGAGCAACTTCATTTAACAAAGACTGATTTGTGAAAATGCATGCAAGATAATATTGAAGCTCTTGATTTGAAGGAGTTAAATTCAGACAAGTACTGCTTGAGTGAATAAGTGAGTTGGACAGCAGATGTCCCTGCCTTATCTCAGTTTAAAAGTATGATTGGCCTTGTAACGCTATGCTTAGGTGCCTGGGAAGTAAAAGGGAGTCAAGCATACTCTTTTGCCTCATCTTTGTGTCATTTGGTGACTGAGGCCTTTGTTCCCTTGTTTTGGGGGTGGTATTAAGCTCCAAATGTAATGGCTGACGTAGACTAGAAATGTGATTGATTGCTGACGCTGTTGACCAAAGGTATAAGAACTAAGTGTTTTAATCAATCGGGGCCGGCAGTTTTGGACATTGTATATCCGCTGCTTGCCCTGCGCAGTAAATAAATGTTTTGGAAAATAAAGCTTTCTGTTTTGGAAGAACCTGAAGGTCTTCATCATTTCCTCGCCACAACAGATTAATCTCCATGCAGTAGGATTGACATGCTTGTGTTTTTCCGGTTAATAATTTTTGGACCTCATTGAGAATTCTAGAAAATTGTTAGTATAGAAATGTCCCATATTAAAAGGAATGTTTGCATATGCATATCAAGTACAGCGGCTCTTCCATATCTGCAAGGGTTCGAGGTGCACAACCTTTGTAAAAATGGAAAAAACATGAATAGTTCTGCCTTACTCTCTCCCTCCCATTCACTTCCAGGGGGCTCCTCCCTTCCATTCCCTTGCCCTGTGCCTTGGCATGTGTTCTCCATGCCCAGGCAAAGGGCAAAGAAATGTGGGGGACACACACAAGCCTTCCTTCTCCATGCAGTGTGCGCCCCTGTCCCATTCCCTTGCTTTTTGGCTTCGTGCACCTTCTCCACTCCCAGGCAAAAGGCAAGGAAGAGGGGTAAGGCACATGCATACTGTCCTTCTTTTTGCACAGTGCTCCCCCCATTTCCTTGCCCTTTGTCTCAGCGCGCTTTCTCCATTCCCAGGCAAAAGACAAGGAAGTGGGGAGGGAGGCACATGTACGCTTTCCTTCTCTGCACATGGTGCTCCCCCTTCCCATTCCCTTGCCTTTTGCCTCACTGCATGTTCTCCATGCCTGGGCAAAAGACAAGGGAATGGGGAGGGGAAGGCACACATGTGTCTTTCCTCTTCATGTGCAGTGCTCCCTCCTTCCATTTCCTTGCCTTTTGCCCTGGTGTGAAGAAGGAAGGCACATGTACCGAGGCAACACACAAGGGAATGGGAGGGAGAGAATGGAGGGAGGCACTGGCACCTCACAAATAATCAGATTTGCAAAGGTTAAATCCATGCATGTGCAGGGAGAACTGTGTATTTTCCTCAAGCACCCTGAGTCCAAAAACACAGGTTGGGTGGAATGAAGCTAACCCATACTTCTTGAATATTTCCAATACTTCCTGACCTCAATGAATTCCATTGCTCCTCCATGGCAGAAACTTAGATTTTCCTTAAACAGGGGCCAACCTTTTAACAACCAAATCATACCACTTCTGTTTTATTGTATCATGACTAGCAAAAAAATAACATGTTTTTTTTTATAACAATGTGTTACAGTGGCTGACAAGAGGATTTCAGTGGCAAAAATCAGTATTTGATGGTCTTTTTGCTTTGTGCCAGTGGGCGGGTGGGAGGAACCTATACATAACAAATGGCTGAAATTTGGGAACATGGATGAAAATGCTATACAATTAACTCCCAACAACAACAAAAGTGAGAAGGGCTATGCGTGTGCTTATGGATTGATCAGCAGCCGCAGAGACCGCACTTAACAAAACCTCTGAGAAAGTACCATTGTTTGCATAGTAATTTTTACACTAGTGTAGTGCTGCCACAGGATTTTGGTGCTTGTTTACAAGTGTCATAGCATGACACTGAAGATGACACTGTCATAGAATGCCTACATTCCAACTATACTTTTGTTTGGCTTCTGCAACAAAATGTGATTGGGGGACTACAGTGTCCCATTGTAGTGTATGGGAGTTGGTGTCATGCCTTGCTTCCAGAACATGGATTCTGACTCAGAGTCTGAGACAGGGGGCATGCCAGAGGCTGAGACAGGGGGCATGCCAGTACCTGCTGTACAAGAAGAGGTTACAGTGCCACAAACAGAACAGGGGGCAGTGCCAGCTCCAGCAGAGAGTCCTGCCTCTTCAGACATAGAAGAGCACCTGCCTGTACCCAGCTTTGCAGAGCACAGACAGCAAAGAGAGAGCCAGCGTTGCTCTCTCAGAATTTATAACTGGCAACAATTAATCAAGCCACAGCTGCGCTATGCTTCAGACCTATATAGCTGATGTCTTCCCCTCCAGGAGTTGTCAGAGCTTATCTAACTTTCTACCCTGTTGGATACGTTGCTGAATACTCTGATTGACCTTGGACACTCCCTTGCCTTGGAACCCTGTTGGACTTTATTTATGACTCTGAGCTTACTGCCTGGAAGTAAAGTAAAGACCTTGGAGCTATTCAGTTTGTTTTGTTTGTTATATCAGCTGTGTCAGGACTGAGACAGGACAGTTAACATTGTTCAATAAAGATGCAAACATATACATTCATAGATTATAGACTGATCTAGGGCTATTGAACACAAGGCCTAAATGGAATTTCCATTTCCAGTGATAGTAAGTGGGCAGCTATTCGTGGATTGTGGGAAGCAAAACAAAGGAAAAAAATGATGAAGGAGGATGAAAGAGGACTCAGGTTGGCAGATAATGTGCATGTGCTAATTTACATATTCAAATTTAGAACTAATTAATGATAATTGAAATACAAATACAATACATCTTGCCATACTTGGAAAGGCCCAACCTAGGTGACCTGGGTTCCCGCTTGATCAGCTGTCTAGATGCCACACTTAATTGTGGATAAACAACATTTGGTGAACATTTTCTCCATACTTGTGGTTATTTATCTTTAAACTGGACTTCAGATAGAGTTTGACTTCCACAGAGAACTGTTCTAAAATAGCTTTTCAAATACTTTACAGAGGACAGTCCTCTATAAGTATGACACAGTGATTAGTGGTTTCTAAGGAACAAAAGTGAGAAAGACCTATGGCAGGGGTGTTAAACTCAATTTCATCTTGGGCCACAGCAACACTATGGTTGCCCCCAAAGGTCCGGTTATAGTCTGTAAGGCTATAAAAATGTATCTACTCTTTTATCACATTAAATAATTGCCTCTGCATTCAGTTATTACTGGTTTTAGTAATAACTAGCTCTCTGTACCTTTCTGCCCCCAGACTCTCTCTGTGGATCTTTCTGCTTCTCTCCTCCCCTATGGCTCTTTTGCTCCCCCTCCCCTGTGGCTCTTTCTGCCCCCCTGCCCCTCTCTGTACCTGGTGAGCCCAATCCCCATATTGTGGGCCCCTGGCTGCCAGTATTCTGAAGAGGGGCCCAGCAGCCAACACTAGCAATCTACTTCTACTTCTGACTGCTCCTCTGTCCAACTCTTGCGAACTGTGCAAAGCATTGCCACGGGAACCCACAGCAACACTCTAACAGCGAGACTTGGACAGAGGAGCAGTCAGAAGTAAATCACGAATGCTGGCTGCTGGACCCCTCTTCAGAATACAGGCAGCCAGGGGCCCGCAGTGTGGGGATTGGGCTCACCAAGCAGGGGGGTGCTGCAGCTGCAGGAGAGTTGTGAAGGCCACATGAAATGGCCTGGTGGGCCGGATTCAGCCCATGGGGCTTGTGTTTGACACATGTGACCTATGACCTTCATGCCCTGCTTGTTTGCTTCTCAGAAACATCTAACTGGCCCATCTGGAAACCAGGATACTGATTAGATCCATCTGGTCTGATCCAACAGAACTGGTGCTTTTTTCTTTCTCAATAATCTATGGGAGATTTAACACTATAGAAAGTATTTTCTAGTTGACTCAAGCCCAGGTGAAAAAGTGGTGTTGAAGATAATTTGACAGTTGCTCTCACATTCTGCTATAAGTCATTAAGTACACAGAAATTAAGTTATGTTCCTGCATGTGTACACCAGCTCTGTCTGTCACCTCTGCTGCATCTGAATATACATTTAAGACATATATAATAGCAACTAATCTTTTGCTCTTAAATGATTGGTTTGTAGCTTTCGACAGAAACCTCAAAAGATTGGAAGATTCCAGGGCCAATTTAATGCATCTTGGATGATCTGAATTTTTTTTTATAAAAAAATGTTTCAGAAACTTTGTTGTATATACTTTACTGACATTTCAATAGCAGCTTGTCCTAATATGTTAACACATTTTAAAAGGAAAGATGAAGCTACTTTGAAGAAAGTATGCCTTAAATCCAATTGTTAATCCCACTAGTAGAATAGATCCATTGAATCAATGGAATTTACCAAATTCCCATGGATGTAATATATCTAGTCTAGATTGGTTCAGATGTGCTTTTAGTATGTCTTTTAGTGTGTTTTTTTTAAAAAAATTGCTTCTGTTTATATTGCATGGATAGAAGTAACAATAATTCTAAAATTGTCACAAAAATGTTTTCTTGTTAATGGCAACATAAGCTGCCATGTCAGTATTGAAGTACTGTTGTGTAGCAGCAAGCCAGTGTTTAATTTATAAGTGTATAAGTTCTTGATTTGCTCTCCAGTAACAGAATTCTAATAAGATAAGCATTTATCATTTTGTTTGACAGGTGATGGCAGCATCCAAATCACAGACTGAATTAGGTGACAAGCTGTCCTGGTGTATCAGATTTTTACTGCTGTCTTTTGGTGCATAAAGATTTTGTATTAAGTGATATTTAAAGACTTCTTATTCTGTTTGACAGTTTAGTGACATGATCTGGGAGCAGGAGGAAATAATGTCATGATGTCAAATCAAAGATGAGAAGATTGCCATAGATAGTAAGCAATTTTTATGGCACTGAGCAAGTCTGCAGAAACGTAGACAAGCAAATTCCATGTTTATTGTAAGATTTCCTGACAGATGTTATATGGATTTATTTATCTCTCCCCCAAAACATACTCTAACTGGGAAATTGATATTGGTAAGGAAATAGCCTAATGAGGATTTGGGTCTTTTTAATTCTCTGAAGACAGTTTGTTTGCCTAACCTCTGCTGGGATTTGTACTTTTGTAAATTTGTAAAGAGTTCAGAAGTTTCTATCAACTATTTAAGCTGAAATCTATTTCTGCATTTATCCAAACCTTATTGAAAAAGTGTAACTGCTGTCCTAGAGACTGGCTAGGATATAATATCCACATGCTCAACAAACTCAGATTTAGATGATAAAATTATTTCTGGGATCCTGATAAAAATGCATAAGAAAATTCATTATTTGAGGGAAAATAGAGCATATTTTTTAAAATGAAATTTCCACTTAACAAAAACCTTTTTAAACAAAATATTGGTTTAACAAAATGTATCTGTACTTCCATTTTTAAAAACAATCGTGTTTGTGGAAAGAAAACATCCTTATTTTTAGGTTGCTTTTAATGTTTTCCCAGTGTACTGTATCTTGATAGCAATACTCTCCTTCAGTTCCCTTTTATTTTATGCAGTTTCTGAGAGCTTTGAACACATTATATTTCCTAAAACTATTCACAAACATTAATGCAAGATGTATGTCTTTGCAAATACATGCATCGTACAGATATACTTCCAAGGGAGTTTGGGTTGCTTGCTACTCCCCACTGAGTATATACTCCATGCAGCTGACTTGTATACTGCTGAGAAATATAAAGCAACTCAGAGACTGACATATAATAACCTCCTTCCTGGTACTGTTGGTATACCAAGGCTATAACTGAAAGAACTGCATAAGTAGCTATGTATGTCCATTGGGATGTTACATCTGTAGTGTTTTTCAAAATAGTAGCCTCAAGGCTCTGTGCCAACGCACTTCTGAAATTTGGGGCAATTTCAAATGCAGCTTTTGACTTAGCATGGAGTTTGTTGTTCAAAAGAAGAAAAGGTCAGAAAGCATACTGAATGCCCTTAGGCATTTCTTAAGAATTTCTCCAGACAGTGCCCTAGGTCCGTGAGGAATAGCTGTAGAAGCACGCTCAGAAAAGGATTAATGGTTGTATATTTCATAAGTCAGGATTCCTCCCATTGGAAACCCCAGTGATAAGGAGTTCAGCATACTAAGAATTGACTAATGTAGTTCTGAAACTTAGTGGGGGACAGTCACAGTGGTCTTCAGTATTGAGGTAACTTTTGCACAGTACTGACCCTTCGTTGGCTTTAGCTATATATCCTGTGGTAAGAACAACTGTAGGAATGAGAAAGTATCCCCAAGGAGAGGCATTCTCGGGCTGACAGGAAGAGCAATCCACAACACATGGGTTGTATCCCTTGTGCGCCAGCCGATGCAGGAGCCATCCACGTGCCATTGGCGCAAACGGCTTTTGGCTGTTGTGTGCTGCAGGCTGTGCTTTAAATATGTACCCACCCAAAGAACAGCTTGGGAAGGTCCCATGTGTTGTGGATTGCTCCTCCTGTCAGCCCAAGAATGAAGAGTTGATACTTACATGAACAGTCATTCTGGGATGACAGGAGGAGCAATCCACGCCCACCCTTAGGCCTAGGTTTTAGAGTAGAGGTCTGGGGTGGAAGAAGTGAGAGAGAAAACATTAAAAAAAGTCACAGAAAGAAGAAGAGACTAAAACAATCGTCTGGATGCGCTAGGAAACAGAACTGAATGGAGGGGGACAAGGAGCAGTTAACGGTTATTTTCAAATGGCACGTGGACGGCTCCTGCATCGGCTGGCGCACGAGGGATACAACCCATGTGTTGTGGATTGCTCCTCCTGTCATCCCAAAATGACTGTTCACGTAAGTACCAACTCTTCATTTTCCACCTGCCCTCTCTGGATACTCTGCTGCCTTGAAACAGAGGGGTAGCTTGAGGATGAAGATGCCTCTTCCTTGCTCAAGACTTTGGGCCCTGGTAAGAGAAGGCTCTTCTTCTGTTTCCAGAAGGGGGCTTTCTGAAGTAGGGACGCTTGAGGAATTTGATATTTGTGTCTTCTGCTGTTAGCTGCTGTGATCCTCACCACATGCTGATCACAGAACTGAATTTCATACTTGGCTCAAAAAAACAAAAGGTATCAAAAATATTTTAAAATGCATGTTTTGTTGTCAAATAAATTTTCGAACAATATGTGTGCTGTAAGAAAATTCAGTAACATATATTTTTGTTGTGTTTCGTCAAGTAGTTTTCAACTTATGGCAACCCTAAAGCAAAGCTATTATTAGGTTTTCTTGGCAATACTTGTTCAGAAGTTTGCCATTGTCTTTCTCCGAGGTTGGAAGGCTGTGATGTGACCAAAGTCACCCTGTTGGTTTCCTTGGCCAGGTAGTGTTTTGAACTCCTAGAATCCTAGTCTAACATTCAAGCCACAATACTATGCTGGATCTCATTACACGTTCATGCACACACATGCATATGCATATGCAGATTTTTAAAAACTGCATGTGATTGTAGAAATAGGACAGAAATAGTCATATGCAAATCTGATGGAGAGTTGATTTCTTTGTATCTAGCCTGACATCCATTGTGATTCTGATTGTGATGCCTTATGTAAACTATTTTACTATATAAAATGGGGACAAGTAGGAGAATAAGAAAAAACCTCCCTACCTCACCATGGAGATATGAAATGACAGCAAGGCAATTAGAAGTGGTTATTCATGTGGAAAATGTGAGGCTGTTTCTGTAGTTCAAGTTAATAAAAGCAATAATACCTAAACGACTTTCAAACAAGAATTGTTAAATTAAAGGCACAAGATCCCTGTCTAGTAACTTTGCCTAGTGATGCAGTTACGTCCTTTAGCTAAATAGGAACACAAATCAGATTTGAACAAGTATAAAAGAGGAGAAAGTGTTATAAAGCATTCAACAACGTTAGTATTCTTTTCTTTTTAAAAATGTGAGTGAACAAAGACTGACAGAAAGAAAAGAGCTATTGTATAAAGTCACTTTTTAAAAAAGCACCTTTTTATCAACAGGAAAGTTTTGAAAAAGATCTCTGTGGGGAACCTCAAGCCCAATGAAACTGTTGAAGCAAACTTAGAAGCACAGCTGTTGTCCAAGCTAGATCATCCAGCCATTGTCAAGTTTTATACCAGCTTTGTAGAGGGAGAAAATTTTTGCATCATCACTGAATACTGTGAGGTAAGCCCCATGTGTTATTTTACAGGACCTGCTGAATGAATATCCATTCAAAGACCTTAATAAGACCTGCATATTATATTGAAACACTATTATTATTCATCATAATAGTGTCAAGTGTTGAGCTTTGAAAATGCAGTTCCTATTGAGGAATCTGTGACAAAATTCAAGCAAGCAGTTAAACAGTGACCTGACTGAAAGAGACTGTATACAGAAGGTACAGGCATATCTCCATGGGGCTTGTTTTACTCTCCTTCTTCTGTACTTCAGATGAACATGCGGTGCCAGTAAATTAATAGAATTATACAAGTCTGTGTCATGATGCCTATAGCTTTGAGAATAGGTATTTTCTTGCAGAAATAGGAACCCATGAGGCAGGTTTTGACAGAACTTTGATTGCATGAAGTAAAAACATAGGGTTAAATCTAATGTTAATCTTACTTAGAGTAGACAAGCATTTTAATGTGTGTGTCAGGATTCTTTCCCTGCCGAGCCTCAGGCAGCAAAGGGAGGAAGGAGGTCAGGAATACTTGCAGAGAGAGTCCAAATACATCAGACACAAGGAAAAACAAAAGCCAAGCCAGGTCAAGGTCCTAAGGTTCAGGAGGCAGAGATCCGTCTGGAGGGTTTCAGGGAGCAGGAGACATGAAGGTCATGAAGGCTTGCTAGTAATTTGCCGCAAGCAAAGAGCAGCCATGCTGGCAGACTTAAATAGCCACTGTGAACAGATGCTGCTTGTTATTGTTTCTTCAACCTAGTCCATGCAGCCTCCCTCTGAGCCGTCCATTTTAGTCTTCTTCGTGATTGAGGGTTGATGAGCACAGGTGGCTGTAACTCCTCTGAATCACTGCTGGTTCCCTCTCCGTCATGAGCTGGCCCGGGCAACTCTTTTTCTGCTTGACCTTTCAGTGCAAGGGATGTTTGCAAATTGATTTGCTCACTCACTGGCTCAGTTCTTGGTCATCTCAGAGGCATCATCTATCACACTGTGTCCTCTAAATAGGACTGACACTGAATTTACTCACAGAAGAGCAATTCTAGTGATGCTTGGGCTTCATATCTTTTTCAATTAATATTTTTTTTGTAAATAGGAGAACAATCCTGTTGTTGCTGGGAGACCAACTGCTAAGAATAACAGGAGGCAACTTAAGTGTTGCCATGCTGCTGGCATAGGTTTTTCTATCACCAGAGGAACGTTTCTGGCCCCACCCTACCACACCTGCATTCCTAGACAATTGATAGATGGGTTAGAATTTAATTCTAAGTTCAACTTATTATGAATCCAGCCCATAGTATTTCTGATTGAGTACAGTGTCCATTGTGTAAAAAGTGTGATATAACTATTTACTGAAATTTACTTCCAAAGAGGTATTTTGACCAAATCAGTAGGGTCCCTTCCCCCTCCTCATTAACATCCATGGATTTGAAATTTAATGCTTTGGTCAGAATATAAATTCATTCCTTTGTTTCAGGGTCGAGACCTTGACTTTAAAATTCAAGAATACAAAGAGGCTGGCCAAGTATTTCCTGAAAGCCAAATAGCTGAATGGTTTATACAGTTGTTACTTGGAGTCAGTTACATGCACGACAGGTACAGTAATTTGATTTGATATGGTTGTAAACTTGAGCTTGTTTTTCACTTCTTGGCTGCCACTTGTAGTGTAAAATGAAAATTTGCTGACTTTTTATGTAAATTCTATTCAGCTACCTTGATTAGGGCTATTAAAATGGGATCAATGAGAGTACCCCCTTTCAGAGAGACTGTGACCTTTTAAAATCATGTGTGGTTATTTAAAAAAAAAAATAGAAACAGACTCTTTTTAAAGTTTATTTTTGAAGATCCTAGTGACTTTATTGTAAATATTTTAAGAAAATGGATGGCCTCTCTGGAGACCATTTAGTTAACTTGTACTTTTAGCACCTTATGTAAGGGGATAAGTGGGCAAGGATGCCGTTGCCAGTTTTACAGATTTATGCTTTGCCTTCATTAGAAGTCATTGAACTCTGGCATATAAAGAAGGATCACAATTGCCTATTTGCTGAGGATGCTAATCAAGATGTCAGCTTGATCCAGCACTCAGCATTTTCCAGATGGCACCCTCATTTTAAGAAAAATAAATGTATCTCTTACCCCATTATTGATCTTACTAGGGATCACCTACAGAAGGCATTTCCAAAGTATGTCCTCTGCATACTTTGAGGGCAAAATTAATAAGGTCCCTGTGGAATGGTGACTGTCCATGTTTGATAGGTCAAGTGGAAGATATTAAATAATTATAAATATATTTTACATTGTCCTTTTGAAAGCAACAAACAAGATGATTTCTGACCCAGATTATAGTAAGATTTTCAGGGTCTGAAGAGGAACTTATCAACTATTTACTGGCAGTTGCACTCCTATATGTTACATGTCAAGTGGTTCGTTTTCTTATCTCTTAAAATTAGACAAAGGGCTGTACTGGATATATCTGGATATATCTGTACTGGTCCCACTCTGGGAGAAAGGCAATATACAAATATAGTAAATGAATAAATAAAAATATCTTTGGCCAAATTGTGGAAGGCATTTTAGATTTTACATGTGTGTTGTTTGTTTTAATTATCTGTTGTAACCATAGTATTTTTTTAACCTATAATTGGCTTTGAAGTTGCTGTTTAAATTATTACATATTTATAATATTTTATGTTATGACTTGTGGATATTGCAACTTAGCTGATAGAGGTAGACTAAACTGCTGTTGCAAAACAGATAAAGGCAAAAACTCATCATCGACACTAAGTATCTGATTTAAGATAACAATTCTATTATCAGCCCTCATCTTCCATAAGAATGTTTCCTTACCAAGTTTCAAATATGGATTCCCCCATAAAGTCAATTTGGCATGAACATCTGGGTCAAATTGCAATTTATGAGACAATATCTACCACACAGTTCTAACTGCTGAAATTGTTGACAAAACCCTGCCTGTTTTTATGAAATGAGAATAAAGTACTGTCGATTTGTATAGAAATGCCAGAAATGAAGACACCAAGGCTAACCGGGGTAGATTACTTACTTTAAGTGATTATGTCCAAAAATTAACACAAGATAATCGATATACCTGATAGTATGTAAGAAGATCTGGAAAGTGGAATCATCACACTTTGGCTGGAATTTGCATCCTTTTCATTGAAATTATAGGAGGAGATGAGCCTCACTCCCCCCGAATTTCCTGATCAGTGCATTTAGTTTTTGAAAATACTTGCAATGTATTCCACAAATAACAAAACAATTCTAGGTATAACATTCAATTTAATCATATTTATCTTACCCCACAGACTCACCTTTAAGCCCCCCCAGCTGTTGACATCTTGTGCAATATCTTTTTATCAGCTCATTATATTAGGATCAATCATCTGAGAAAAATTCCTAAGGAAAATTATACTCAAATAAGTTTTAGAATTTGGGCAGTAACAAAACTTCAGTGCTTTAAATATGCTATGCTGTCTTGTCTATCACTGGCAGTATTTCTGACGTGGACTAATTAATTGAATTGAATATCCAGATATTTTACCAACATTACGGATCAGCTACATCACAACAGGGATTGATTCTAGAGCTGTGAAATAACAACAAAAGATCATCTGTGAAAAGAACAAATTGACATATCAGAACTTTCAGCTGCTTAATAATTCCTTTTTTAAAAAATTAAGTCTTTTTATTTAAGAAAAATGATTCTACCTTGAATGTAGTCTTTACATTTTTCCCATTCAATAGTGTACGAACTCACAGAGCCTTCATTCTTTTTAAAATATTCAGTCAGATCTGCTGACATTACAGCCCCTAACTGTTTGTCATTGAGAAGCAAAACATTAAAATGCCAGAGACTAAAGGCTTTAGGAGTATTAGAAAAGTGCAAATCTAGACAAACTGGAGTATGGTCTGGTAGTTTGTCTGATAGTTTCAAGAATTCCATTTTCCACATGTTTATATTACTAACCAAAGATGCAGAAGTTAAGAAATAATCTAATCGGAGACAATTATGCTGGGCTGGAGAGATAAAGATACACTCTCTATCTCCCAGGTATATAATTCTCAACATATCAATTAAACTATATTCATTCATATCTCCCTGTAAAGCAGCTCTCACCATGAATTGTTTTCTTGGCTGAATTTCTGTCTAGCAAAGGATTCAAACTTCCATTGAACTCACCATTAGCCATGAAATAATCATATTCTAAGCCAACAAGATTACTAGAACAATTATAAAACACCTATGTTACATACTATTAGACCCATAAAAATTTATAAAAACAATTAATTTTTCAAAATATCTTGCAGCTAAAATCATAAACGATCCATCTGGATCTATTCTTGACTGTTGTACTGAAATAGAAAGATGTTTATGCATTAGGAGGGTCAAACCCTTACACCATATAGAAACATTTGTAACATAGACCTCATCAACCATATTCTTTTGTTTGGTTTTGTTTGTTTACATTTCACAACCCTTGGACATTTCATGAAATTATGTTAACCATTAAGCCACAAGTACATTTGGCATCTACATCACACCCATAATTTCCAACATTAGAGATCTTGATTTAAAAAAAAGCTTGTATAAAATAGTATATATTTCCTAAGTTGTGATTTGAAGTCATCATCACTTCATTGCTTATATTGTTTATGGCAATCTTACAAACTCTGAGAAAATCAGATATAAGTGAATACAATGGAAAAAATACAGAAAATGAACACCTCAAGTGATTGGAAAAATAAAAAATGATCACAATTCCCTCCCCCAAATGCTTAAACAAATACAAAGAACAAAAAAACCAAAAAAAAAATGTAAAGAAAGAAAGAAAAGAAAGAGGAAATCCCATGAACTTCCAGCTGGACAAAGCATTGTGATCTGCTAGCCCATTGTTTTCCCTCTCTTTAACTTATTTGTCTCATAGAACACCCTCAATAGGAAAGAAAAAACAAAGAAAGAAAGAAAGAAAGAATAGAATAAATAAAATAAATTGAACTCTAATAAAGACTGAATTAATAAAATGCTATAAAATGAATATAACAGATAAAGAATGGAAGGAAATGGAGAAGAAGAATTAAAACACAGAAGAAAAAGCAGAGGAAAAGAGAAAGGAGGAAAGAAAGAAGAAGAAAAAGATTGAACCTGATTACACATCAGAAGACTGAGTCTGGAGCAGGCCGATAACTGTTATCTGGAGGCTGGCTCAAAAATAATGAAATCGGCTTGATTGTGGAAATGGTTCATCAAACAACTGGTTTAAAACCCTGAGGTTGGGATTGAGCCTCTAACCTGGTTTTAAGCCCTGTCAGAAAAGATTCCACTGCTTCAGCCAACTGAAATTTCTTTATTACTCTACCCACAAAGACATACAATATAGCTGAATAATTGATTTAATATTTCAGATTTAATTGCCTTGCTTTTAATTACTGCTTTAATAATTTGTCTCCTCTGATTTGTCTCCTTTGTATAGCCAGGGAAAATCATCATCTTATCTGATTTCTACTGTAGCTCTCCTCACTGCCTTGCAGTTTGAAGCAGAGAATTTCTGGTGGCCACATGGAGAAACTGAAAAACTGGAGTAGACCCAAACCATTGTTTAGTATTGGAAACTCAAGGCACTCAATTTCTAGTTGAAAATCAGAAGGGAAAGCCAACAATTCATGTAGAAATTTTTTCCAAAATTCATTTAGGTGAACACCAACTTCCAAGTCTCTCAGGGCAATGATTTGTAGGTTAACACTTGAGTGAGAGATCTAGCTGAACAATCCTGGAAGACAAAAATCTGTGGGAAGCATTCATAGCCATTGCATGAGCTGTAACCCTGTTTCTGGGGCCTTGGTCTTCAATACAGTGCTGTGTATACAAGTTACCAATAAGCTCACTTAATCTTGGATTTGCTTAGATAGCACGAGTAGTTTCAGTTCTTTAAGTTGTGCAGCCGTATTTTGTAGCACGATAAACACATGGTCCATGTCCATGTCAGCTTTGCAGAGGGAAATGTGGGAGAAGTTGCTGGACTGGAGACACGTGTCCTTTCACCTTTCCCATTATGCCCAAGCACTGTGTAAAGCATCTCTGAAATCTCATTGAGCAAAAATTCCAGAACTGAAATTAAGCTCCCAGATAAAATAAATGTTCTTTTTTTTTTTTAAAAAAAGGGTGATAGTCTGAAGGAGTTTCATTATTTTAAAAACTTCTCCCATTAAGTTTGTAGAAAAAAACCTATGTACTCCAACAAGGCAGAGACTTTAAAACCAAGCTGAAAGGAGCTGAGTCAAACAAAACACAGTTCAGTCCAGATTAATCAAACCAATAATATCTGAAAAGTTTGCTTTTTAAAGGTTTCTCCAATTATGTCCAAAGTTTATAAAAAAATACCTCCTGTATCTGAACTCCAATCAAGTGAAACTAGTCTCTTGAATGAAGAAAGAAGAAAAAAAATAAAGTAAAGCAGAAACACTGAAAGAGAGACAACACAACAAAACAAAAAACAATCCAAATAGCAAGTACCTAATTGGATAGTAATTTCTGAGGATTTTATTGTTTAAAAGCTGAAAAAAGAAGAGAGATGAAACATCATGACTAATCACACTGTCATCCTAATCATTGATTGATCCTAGGTCAAATGTTCCTACAGTCTTGATTCTCCTGTTTCCTACTTTTGCATTCTAATAACCTATGATTAACAAGTCCGGTTTCAGTGTGTGGTCAATTTCCTCCTGGACTCCAGCACAGAATCTTCCAATTTCTTCTTCCTCTACTTCTGGGGTTGGAGCATAAACTGGGATTATGGTTGTATTGATAGGTTTTCCCTGGAGTGTTATTGATATTATTTAATCAGACTTTGCATCACATCATTTGATTGCTTTTTCTACATCTCTCCTCATTATTAATGCCATTCTATTTCTTCTTAGATTTTCGTTTCCTGAGCAAAACACTGTGTAATCACCTGACTCAAAATGTCCCATTCTTACCCATTTTAGCTTGCTCATCTCAAGTATTGCAATGCTTATACATCCTTTTGTTGTTTTACAACATCTAGATTCACCTGATTCATGCCTCTCACATTCCATATTCTTATAATGTGTTTTGTGCTGCTTTGGACTTTCCTGTCACCTCTGAGTATGTCAACAACTGACTGTCCTTTTGGCTTGAGTCCAGTTCCTTTATTAGCCACAGCACTACTCATAGTTGTACTCTGCTGTATTCCACTAGCTCGCTGAGTGCCTTCTAACAAGGCAGTGTCATCCTCTGGCATTATCTCTTGTTTCATTTTGGATTGTCTCATGATAGGATTTTCATGGTGAAAGGCATTCAGAAGGGGCTTAGTATGCTTTCTTCTGCATAGTACTAATAGCTGTTAGCTATGGTGCTATTGCCATTATCTCTGAGAAATCCTTCACCAGTGTCACCCCCTCCACTGCTGCCACCCAGTAGCTGTTTGGCACATTTAGTCTAGGATCTCAGCAAAAGCCTTTCTGACATGGAAGACCCTACCAGCAGCACTGCTATTAGCAGCATAGCCTCTTGCTTCGCAGAAGCACCTAATCCCAGCACCACAGAAAGATTTTAGGCACATTACTTCCCAACAAATTGACATTTATAAAAATCTGAACCTTTTTTTTTTTTTAAAAAAGGCAGCTCCTAGAACAGTAAAGATCAAGGAATGTACCTTTTGCGATAACAACCAGAGTTCTCATTCAGAACTACAAAATGAATAGAGATCCAGATATCCAGAGTAGGCTGAAAAAGTGTATAAGCCTTCTCTTTCTGTGCAGGAATTCCTCCTCATTCCAGTACAATCTGGTTTTCAGAGTCATGCATGGTTTGTGGTTTGCTTCTTCATGCAGGGAGAAATGACAGAGAAGAAGCTCACTTAGTGAATGTATAGCTCTGGGTATTCTGGGCAGCTTAATATATTTTCATAGCAATGGATCTTGCCACAGCAATCAACTTCTTTTCTGCTTCACTTGTGAATTTGCCTCAAAGGAGTATTTATTTATTTAGTATGTGCACACTGTGCTGAAGAAAGAACTCTGATAATTTTCTGATGGAATAGATTTTGTGTCCTCTGAGTCTTGATCCCATTTGACAGTTAGAAGATAATGGGTATATTCTTAAACATGGGGATATGTACATACTTTGGAGGGGGCACATTAATCTGGGAGGTCAACATTGTCACTGATTGAAACAATAGAGAAAAAGAAGGAGCTGTTAAGAAAGTTAATGTTAAAAAGTATAAGAATGTGCTCTGAAACTTGAAATACCAAGTATTGATCCATGCATTGATGTTAAATCACTGAATGTCAGCTGGAATTAACTCACTAGTATGTATGTTTAGGACTGCAGTCTAAAATAAGTAGCATTCACACCCAAATTAAGTG